>JAQGAP010003018.1:0-13442 GCA_034697805.1 Orchesella bifasciata | reverse complement strand
TCTACATGGGCAAAGTGGTAAAAGGGCAAAATGACCCAAAAGGGCAAGTTTCCAAAAGGGCAAAACGCCTAGACCCCTTGTCGCTGTGCTTACGCTTACGCGCAAGCTGCTCAACTGTGTCTCCAGTTGTTATTTAAAAATAATATCTACTCTAGGGCTACTATATCCTGGTTTGCGGCGGACAATAAGGTGGTATTAGCCACGCGAGATTGCCTCAGTCATAGAAATCGGCGGATGTCTCATTTTAAATTACAAACGCGGCATCAGTGGTAAACATTCAACATTGAGATATCTAGTTTGGCGTGGGCATATAGCTGCGGGTACATAGCAAGTACGCCAAAGCCCACGACATAGTAGCCCGAGAGTAACTCGCAAGGTAATGTGCAATGAAAACCTACAATTAAGTTGTATGTATATAAAAATACGGTCAATTTTTTTCATTGCTGCATAATTTATATAGTTAATTCACAGACCAACTGATTGCGGTTTGACATATGTTATAATTGTTTAAATATTTAGAAATCGCAACTTTTCAAATTCTGAATCAATAAATTCATCTTTTTGAAAATTTTATTTTACTATCTTTGCCTCCACCCTAATATTTCCATCATGTTATAATTATTCCCCTCTCATCTACCGATTTACTGTTAAATTCCAACTGAAGCAGAATGGAAAGAGTAGATTTAGAAAATGATTACTCATTATGCAACATGATGTAATGCAAACTTTGCAAAGGCGATGACGATCCTGATTGAAATCTGCATTTCTCAACACTTAAAAATTGAATCAACGCACGCCCATGCAAATAATGACCTTGATAAAGCATGACATTGCAATAGAGGTGAATGGTACGTTTTTGCATACACTCAAGATATCAGCATGCATTCCAGTCATTAAAAAATCATTTAATGAAATCCCTATTCTGCATCAAAGAATTTATTCGTTCAATGAAGAAAACCAATGAAATAATAAACAACTCGTTAATCAATTTACAAAATAATAGTCAAGTTATAGCCAATCATTTTTTTATTTTTCCTTTCTCACAACCAAATCCAGATACAAAGGATAAAAGGAAATGGCAAAAGGTGAACCTCGTTTATATTCCAACTTCGAATCGGGTCTCAACTATACCTTAAAATTTTTGACAATATTGCAAGCATACATTTTCAGAGTTTCATGCGCAAACCTCAGCCCAATGCAGTTACGTGGTCCAAATCCAAACGAAGTTTGGGCAAATGGTTCAATATTTCCTTTATTTTCAGGCAGAAACCTTTCCGGTTTAAATTTTTCAGGTTCATCTGGATAAAATTTGGGATTTCTATTTGCAGCCCAAGTGGCAATTACAACGACAGTTCCTTTCTTGATTGAAATCCCATTGTGATGCCAATCCTTTTCAGAAATTCTTTCTGGTCTGTACAGCGAAGGATAAAGTCGTATTGTTTCATTGATGCAAGCAGAAATATAGGGAATGTTTGTGCCGTTTATTAGTTCATGATCAATTGTCCCATTTGGACTCTGGGAAAGTGCTTGTTCCAGCTCCTTTTCCATCTTATCTTGCACTTCAGGATTTTGGGCCATATTCCACATTAAAAGACTGAGCATTGTAGCTGTTGTCTCGTATCCACCCAGGAAGAATAGAACACATTGGGCCAAAACTGTAGTTTCAGTGAAGCCCAGTTCTTCATACTCTCCAGCTTGAACCCGTTTCCAGAGGTCACAAAGGAGATCCAAAAAGTCCTTCGTGGAGCTTGAGCCACTTTCAATTCGGTTTTTAATTACTTGGCGAAATGTAGAGTCCAAAAGCTTTGTGGACTCGTCGGTGAATATTGGAGCAAGTTTTATGATGATTGGGAAAGACACTAAATATTCAAAATTTTATTTTAATAATTATCTTGATAAAAAGTTGAGATAATTTTCATGAATTTACTTACGAGATAAAGGATACAACCAATTTACTTCATCATCTTCACGCATCATCTTTAAAAAAGCGTTGGCAAATTTGTTGTCCATCTTCCATCCGAACTCCCAAAGTGGTTTGAGCAAACATGTCAATGAACCTTATTTGGAGACGACGCCGGCATTCAAATTTAACACTAGAACTTCCACCACATTCCGATTTTAGATCTTCAGCATATTCTTTGGCTGAACTGGCAATGACGCTACTCATTTGCTTCAATTTTGAGGTAGTGAACAAAGGGCTGAGGAATTTTCGCAGGGTGCTCCATTCCTCTCCTTTTTTGAACTCAAAGACTTCATTCATAATGTCACACTTGAAGTCATAGTCCTGCCGGTTTCCAAAGTGGGAGGCAAAATCCTTAACAAAAATTTGGCGGATGAGGTCTGGTTCCGTAATGAATATGTAGGGCTTGCTTCCAAGGTATGACTGAAATTTTTAAAAAAAAGTATTATTCTGAAGAAAATAATGTGATTTATTTTTTCATGACATTTTTTCTTACCCCCCAAATTGGCCCATACTTTTTAAATCGCTTCACATCCTCCAAGTGAAGGATTTTCTTGTGGAGATTTGGCTCACTTCCTAAAAACAAGGTGGGTTCAATTACTGGAAACCCGCATTGTTCCAAAACTCCGTAGTTTACTCTTCCTTCTCGAATAACAAGGACGGCAATAATAACTACCAAGAGATAAAGCAGCCCCAACGAGAAGCTCAACTTGAAAAGTAGAACGCTGTTGAGTGAAGCGAGCAGGAGTAATAATATGGGATTATTTTTTAATTTCAGGTCCATTTTGCAGCCTTAAAATTCACTCTAAATCTCTGCATACTCAGAAGTGGACTGAGTTAAAAAATTTGGAGATGGATTTCGTTGTTATTGTATTGCTACGAGCTGCATACCTATCCGTCTATCACTATCATCATGATAAATGATAATGTACTTTTTTGTAGATTGAATGACTTTGCATAAATGAATATTCATGAAGTGTTGATATAAAGCCATACAACTGAAGTGTAACCCACACATTTGAAGACCTTGAGAAACTGTGAGAATTGGGAGAATAGCTGAGTAATTGGGACGATGTAATGTTGTACACTGAAAGATAATGCGATAAGAGATTCTGATCAAATTTTCATAAGGATCACGCGAGAAGTAAAGAGAAAAAATGCAGACGCCCGCCAGGACGAATAGGTGGGCCCTGGAAAATTAACAATTGTTTATTCTGATTTATCATTTCAAACTGTACAGGAAAGTGCCTAAAGTAGAGAATAAAGTCGTGTCAAAAAGTCGGTTTTCCTAATCGCCAAAAATTGAGGGTATAACTTTTAGATTAAATGTTATCACTTTAAAGGGCAAAAAGAAAACAACAAGCCACCGGTCAGAAAACATGCACCATACACCTGGCTTCATGTAAAGCAACTTAACAAAAAATTTCCGTGGACCATGTGCAGTCGGGACACAGAAATTGAAATTTCGAGACAACAAATTTTTTGCAAACTTTTTACAACGATACCATATAATGCAGACTGAATTAAAGTATTTTTTGAAGGAACGCATGGCACCTACTATAGATAGGCATTCCGAAAATGGCAAACTCTTACTCTTAGCAGACGTTGCTGCGTTTCAGTATACCATTTAAGTTAGTGTATTATAATTTACAAAGTTACTCAATTTGTAAAAAAAATTTGCAACCGTCATGGTGGCCCTATAGGCTGGAGGTGCATAAAATTTTTGATCATATACGAAGAAGCACACTTTAAACTACTGAATTCGGTCATGTATTTGAATAGGGACATGGCCAGGTTATAAAATTTTAGCGATTAAATATTTAATTTGTTGGGAAAAGTTGTGTTTGAACTTGTCGTAAGTAATCATCCCTATGACCAATGCAAATGAGATCAAGTCCTCCAATAAGTATTTAGTTTGGTCTACCCTTCGAATTGTGCAACATTTTGATTAATGGGCCCATTTTTCCCAAAGCTATAAGCAAGCAAAGTTTTTCTCTTTACTTCTCGCGTCATCTATATGTCTGGACAAATGCAGTCTTTGTTTCATTTACGCGTTGCTGTTGCTGCTCAAGCAAATATCAATGACTTTTAATCCTGAAATTATGTCTGAAATCTTGACTATTGACTGTATTGCAAATATGTGTATGGCCATGGTTGGCTGCAGAATCTTCCTCTGATTTAAGATCTTCTTGTACTGCATTTAACCGTAAGTACTTGATAATGATATACTTGTCTGCTTGCTTTGCGGTAGGCAATGGTTCGCCCGTTATCTCGAACTCTATGTAAAACCGTAGGTTTATTTCAATGCGGATATTGTATACGCTTCTTGTATAAAAAAGAATAGTATATGGATATATTAAAACCGAATATTTTGGTTCAATTCATTGACCGGAATAATTCTGTATGCGTGCCATAAATGCTTTTGCTCTTATAAAACTTTGGATAAATGAATTATTTAATTGCCATTTTTACATCAACATACAGATTATATTACAGTATCACTGAAATGAATTGTATACATTTATTCTCTAAACTTTTTTCTGCTTTAAACCTTGTGGCTGATGCACAAAAAATATCGCACATTTTGGAACGTGTAAGCTTAAATCAATGACTCTACCGACCTTCAATTCTGTTTTAACCTTCCAGCATCAAATGATAAAATAAATGAATGACAAACAAGTATCACATAAACGATATTGGATGTAATTCATTTTGAATAGCAACATGCAACTGTTTATTCACAATGAAAAGTACATTTGAGTGCATTCTCATTTATAACACTTAAAGTCAATCTCATGGAGCAACAACTTTTTCATTTGTGGTTATTTCTTCTGTTTAACTTTTTAGGCATTAATGTTATGAGTTTACAAACGACTGACTAGAAATATTTATCAAAACTGGATATAAATTCATTATAATATGGAATACTTTTCCGAAGCTTTTCTGGCACTGATCACATTTCTTCTTGTAATCTTGTATTTCAGGAAAACTATAATGAATCCACGCTACCCTCAAGGTTTGCTTATAATCATTTAACTGACCATGTTTTTGTTTTTAATAGATTTTATTAATGGTTTCATTTTTAGGACCGATATCAATACCTTTTTTGGGTAATGTTCTTCAACTTGGAACTGATCCTTCGAAAGTCATGAAAAGATGGGCTGACGAGTATGGCCCTATTTACAGCATCAGAATGGGAACCGATGAGTATTTAACTTCAAAAATTTTAATGTTGTATGTTACATTCTTTTCATCTAAACTGCACTTCTACTTTTGCAGTGCCGTCGTAATAAATGATCCAAAATGGGTAAAGGAGCTGTTCTCTGATATCAATGCCACTGGCCCACCTCCCAATCCAGTTTTTTCGCATTTTTGGAGGTGGATACGGTATCGTGCAAGCTCAAGGCCATATTTGGGAGAACCAACGTGGGATTTACGTTGCGTAAACTACGAGATGTTGGTGTCTTGAAGAGCTCAATTGAAGGGTTTCTCATGGAGGAAGCAGAAGCCTTGATTAACTTCTTTAAACGGAACATTGGAAAACCATTACCAGAAAAAGGTTTATTTAGTGGGTCGGTTGTGAATTCACTTTGGAGGATTGCCTCCGGAGAAACCAATGATTGGAATTCACCAATAAAACCAGAGATTTTACGACGCTCAGAGGCTCTAATTGTGTAAGATTTAATTTAACCTAAAAATACCGTTAAACATTGGGTTAAAAATACATTTACTTTTTTAGAGCTCTAAATCGAACTATAACATCTGGATTAGTGTTTGCTCCGTCACTTAGATATGTAGCACCAGTATATTTTGGGTGGACTGATTGGGTAAATTCCGTAGTCAACATTAATGAGCTGATCAATAAATCAATTGAAAATCACGCTGAAAACTTGATCCGGATAATCCTCAGTTAGATAGTCGTCCCAAATTAAAGCTCATAACTTAATTTGAAATTATATCCTCAAATAGCAGTTTAAGCCCTGTTTTTTTCAAAGGGATTTTATTGACCATTATCTCGTTGAGATGGGAGCGACGACGATCCAACTTCAACATTCTATAAAAAGAATGGAGGTAAATAATGTTTACACAATACAAAGCGATCGTTATAAAACGACAAAGTTTAAAATGTTTTTTTTTAGAAAAAAATCTGGCAGCTGTTGTAGTTGACTTATTTATTGCTGGATCGGAAACAAGGTTTGAAAATATAGACGATATAATGTAATTGTGAGAAAAATTGACACCTGTATATCATTTGGTTTATAGTTCTAACACAATGTCCTTTGCAATGTTGTACCTAATTCAAACCAGCAAGCACTAAGGAAAGCACAACATGAATTGGATCAAGTGGTTGGCTCATCTCGTCAAGTATCTTTGGCTGATAAATGACTGTAGGTTACTATAATTTTAAGAAACATAATATTTGTTATGGTTCAAACTTAAATGAATATTATCCAGAGTGTTTTGGGTTTGCTCAGACTTCCATATACAGAAGTAGTACTTCTAGAAACGCTGAGATTTTCAAGCATTGTTCCAATTGGTGCACCCCACCAATTGCAAGCAGATACAATGTTTCATGACTATTTATTACCCAGGAAGTCACCATTATTTCCAACTTGTACGCGATCCATCATGACGCAAAAATCTGGGGAGATGATGTTAATGAATTTCGGCCAGAAAGGTTTCTAAATGAAGATAAAACACGGGTGATCCAAAATGAAGCCCTGATACCATTTAGTGCTGGAAGACGTGCCTGCCTTGGAGAGAGTTTGGCAAGGGACACAATTTTTCTGTTTTTGGCGAACATTTTGCTAAATTTTAAAATACGGTTAGATCCAGATTTTCCAGTTTTAGACACTCAAACCACGTCTGGAATGTTTGTTGAACCCAAACCATTCAGATTTGTGCTGAGTTTAAGGGACAATTAAAATTAACACGACTGGACTTGAAGTAAATGGAAGCAACATGTTTGATACTGTTGGTGGATTTATTCCTACAACAATTTTTTATAAAATAAATAAATAAATAAATAAAAACTTACGCATAACATCATTTGACATTTAAAAAATCATGGCTCTAACACAATCACACCCCGAATCAACTCCGAAGCGATTTCCATCTGAAGTGCCAAGCCGAATAGTATCGAGGTAGAATTTAAATATCAATATATTTTCACCAGCTGAACGAAAGTTTATGACAGAGACTTGAACTGTTTAGATTCAATTGTGGTTCGGTTTAGGTTAATGACAGCAAAGGGGAGGATGTCATTCATTTTTTCACGTCCAGTTTATCCTGTTTGCAAGTATAATAAGAAATGTGTATGTGTTTATTATTATTCATATCATTGTACATTTTTATTATGTGATCTCAATTAAAATTGTAGTTATTTATTATTTGGATGTTAGTTTGGTTAAACAACAGTTAACTAAATGACAAGCAAAACATCAAAGTTATTTTTTTCTCTGGACAAAATCAAGATACAGTGGATTAATCGCAATGGAAATGGGTGAAGCTGGCTTGTACTTCAGCTCCGTGTCTGCTCTCAACTCGATCTTGAAATTCTTGACAATGTTGCAAACAAATAGTTTCATGCTTTGATATGCAAATCTCATACCAATGCATGAACGTGGCCCAAACCCAAACGAAGTTTGAGCATAAGGTTCAATATTTCCTTTATTCTCAGGCAGAAATCTTTCCGGTTTGAATTTTTCTGGCTCATCCTGATAATACTGGGATTTCTATTTGCTGCCCAACTGGCAAGCATCACGGGTGTTCCTTTCTTTATTGTCAGGCCATTATAGCTCCAATCTTTTGTGCAAATTCTCTCAGGTCTGTAGACAGATGGATATAACCACAGGGTTTCATTAATGCAAGCCAAAATGAACGGTATATTTGAGTCATTTATGAGCTCATGGTCAATAGAACCGCTTGGATGTCTCATGAGAGCTTCTTCCAGCTCGAAAAGCATCTTGTCTTGGATCTCCGGATGATTTGCCATGCTCCAAAACAAGTGGCTTAGAATATATGACGTTGTTTCATAGCCCCCAACAATAAAAAGGACACCTTGAGCAACCACTGTGGTATGGGTTATCCCAAGCTCCTTAAATTCACCTGCATCTATCCTTTTCCAGAAATCACAGAGGAGATCTAGAAAATCTTTAGTGGAGCTTGAACCGCTTGCGATTCGGGATTTTATGGCGTTTTCCAAAGTTCTCTCAATATATTTCCCAGGCTCTTGGTAGTAAACGGGAGAAAGTCTTCGGAGAAACGGAAAGGAAACTGAAAATAAATAAAAACAAATCTAAAGAATTTTCTAAATTTTTAAATTTAATTGCTTTTTTAAATGAGCTCACGAGTCAAAGTAAATAGCCAGTTATATTCATGTTCTTCATGCAGCATTTCCCTGAAAGCGCGACTGAATCTATTCTCAGGATTCTTCCCGTCCTCAATCCTAATCCCGAAGGTGGTCCTCACAAACATGTCAATCAAACAGGTTGTGAAACGCTGCCTACAATGGATCTTCACTCGCCCATTTCCATTTGTTTCACATTCTTTCTTCAAGTCTGAGACAAATTCCTCAGCGCACTCGGCCACCACTCCACTCATCTGCTTTATCTTTGAGGTGGTAAATACAGGGCTAAGAAAAGTACGAATTTGCTTCCACTTCTCTCCCTTTTGAAACTCAATGATTTCATTGAGCATTTCTCCTCCTAACTCCATATCCTGACGGTCTCTGAAGTGGTCAAAGTCCTTCACGAAAATGCGTCGGATGAGCTCCGGCTCTGTGATATAAATGTGGGGCATTTTTCCATAATATGACTGAAAAGCAATATGATTGAAAATTTAATTAGTTATTAACTAAATAATAATTATTAATATTTACATTTTAGTTTTCTTACGCCCCAAATTGGTCCAAATTTCTTGAACCGCTCAATATCCGCTAAATGAAGAACTGTATTATGCAAATTCGGCTCACTTCCGAGGAATAGAGTGGGCTCCACCACCGGAATTCCGCATTCCTCCAAAATACCATAGTTTGCTCTAGCCTCCCGAATAACGAGGAAGACAACTGATATGACAATGAAATAGAGTAGTCCTAACAGAACACTGAATTGAATGAGAAAAATGCTAACGATTGAAGCCAGAAATACGACCAGCGTAAAATTTTAATTCGGTTTCAAACCCATTTTATACTTCTCGATTTCCAAATGAAATCTTACAGCGAATGGATTTTTCAGGGAGTTTTGTGACTAATTCACAATCAGAGACTCAGACCCAACTACGAATTCCAAGGATTATCATAGCACAAATTTTTGTCCATAACAGTTAACGTCATGTTCACTGTACTCTTGATGAGATAAATCCTTCATGATGGATGAGCTTTAACATGCCTCGAACAAAGGTTGGGCACGTTATTTCCAAGTCTTCAGCATTCTCAATCCCACATTATGCATGTGATCGTCACAGAAGTGTCCATGCTTCACCAAAAATGATAGTGAGTGCGTATTTTACCCACGACCATGACAAGTTATCGTTATCAGTCATTATCAGGGATTTGTTTATTAATTCAATTTCAATGAAAACGAAAACAACGTGATGGTGATGATAATGCATTTTCACAGCTCAAACTTCATACAAAAGTTTCATACACACAGGTTTTAAGTTGTGTTTTTACAAAGTAAAACAAAACATTTTCATAAAGCGAAATGAAGTTGAATTCCATTCTAATTTCATTTGCCACATTAACTTTGGCTTTAGGAGGCTTGGTAACATCTCAAAACTTTCCCATTTCTATCAACGATGTTGAACAAGATCAAGAAACCCGTTGTGGAGCCACAATTGAAGCCGATTTTGGAACCCTCACAGTTCCATCCTCAGGTCAGGCCATTACTCCAGGCAGCATCTGTATATTCATGATCCACCTCCAAACAACGAACATTTTCCGTCTCAACTTTTCCAGTTTGGATGTAAGTGGCTCAAGCTCAGATGAAGACTGTTCTGAAGCAGCAGTCCGAATATATTCCTTAACCAACCTAATTCCACCTGACAAGGGAGAAAGCTACACATTTTGCAACGACAACCGTCCACCTCCAGGAAACTTTTTCCTCTCTGGAAATCTTGCAACAATTATTTACCAAAGTGGTGGTGGAAATAGCTCAGGATTTACGTTAAATTTTGAAGGATTGGCCTCCCAACCCATTCCCGTTGCACATGAATCCACATATTCCAGCGCAGTCAGTGGGTTCATCAGATATCCACCTGTGGGGGAATATGAGCCAAATAAAGTCACTACCTGGCTGGTCAAGACGAGTAGCGACACATCAAATATCCAGTTGGATGTCGCTGTACAAAGGATGGACATTGAAGAATGTGAAAGTCAACCAGACCAAGAAAATGGGTGTCTTTGTGACACCCTTATTTTATATGACGTAACAAGCACCGGCGTTCTGAAAGAGGCAGCAAGACTCTGTGGTAAAAGCGATGAGGAAATTCTTTTTGAAGGATTGGGACCTAATTTCATCTTGGCCTTTTTTACTGATCATATTAATTTGCCTGGAGATGGAAATGGGTTTGATATCTTGTACCAGCCAAGTGCACCAGTTTCTGAGATAACGGAGGGACCAATAATTACCACCGAAGTTCCACCTCCGGTGGGAAATTACAGTGAGCTGAAATAAAATATAGTTAAAACAATTATTTTGGATTTTTTTATTACCTTTTAACTGTGAATTTAAAGGTAATGAATGTGGAGGAGTGGTTACTGGGGACCAGGGCCTTATTCAGTACAAGACGGGAGTGGATTACGATAATTATGAAATGTGTTTATGGACCATTCGGACGTATTACAGGGGTCAAATTCGGTTTACTCTGGAGGAATCCGGGATTGAGCCGAGATTTGATAATATTCAGGTTTACACCATAAATTCAGATGGAATACAGGAATGCCATGTTTTGTAAGCAAACATAACTCCAATTTTATTGATAATTGGTAATTGTAGTCATTCATGATTTTTAATACCGTTTATAGCGTATCAGCAGATGAATTGCCTCAGACAATTACGCTTAATGGAACTGTGGCGCTTGTGTTGTTCCAAAGTGACTATTCCACAAATGGGCAAGGATTTTCTTTGCGTTTTACAGCGGAAGAAGTGTGGGATGTAAATGTATGGAATTTTGAGGATCACCACAATGTCGTAGAGTTGGCTAATGAGGAAGTCGTTAGGTTTCCGGAAACTGGGCAATATAAAAATCTCGAGCTTTCTACACTTTCTTTTATTCGGCCTAAATACAACCCACTGGATATGATTGAGATAAGCATCACCTCGTTACAACTAGAAGTTGACCTGGAGGATGGAAAGTGTCTTGATAAGCTACACATGTATGAAATTAAAATGCCTACAACTCCACTACCTCATTTGTACCACTTATTTCAACACACGGTAGACCCTGATGGGTAATATTATGAATAAATTGCTTACAATTTGGAAGAAAGTATAGACTTTTAATTTAAATTGTTTTTTTTTGTAATGTATTTTTTGTATAGAATTTGTGAACCAGCCTTCATCAACTCAAGCTCAACTCAAGTTTTAGCAACTGGTGTTGTTTTCGTGTTGGCCACAAATCGGCATGAAACATTTAATGGGTTTGAATTGGAAATGAAGAGTCCAGTTTCCCCGATAAAATAAAATGTTGTTTGAAATCTCATTAAAAATTGTTAGTGTAACTTACGTTGGTACTTTACATTGCCTTTGAAGTATTTTGTTTTCACAAATTCTTTCCAACTTGAGACTACATTCAATTGCTGTAATATAATTGGGGAATTATGATACAAATTTATATGTTTAATAGACATTTACAATAATACAAGGTCCGTACATTTAAATTGCTCAAGGGTTGAAAATATCATACTGCGCTTATCACCAATCACAACACATCTCTTTTCTCATAGTTATACAAAATGAAACAAACCATTTACCGTTTAATGTAAACCATTTGCTAATGGGTGAATATTTTTTGGAAGTCGATGTAAATTATGAAAATTTGCCAAAGTTTTAGGTCTGTCAGGTCATCACATATAGAGCTCGGTTCAATTCAATTCAATTCAAGAATTTTCAATTCCAATTCAATTCAGCCCTTGAATTGAACGAATTCCTTTCAATTCAATTCAAACTTGAGTTTCATTCAATTCAAGAAATCAGATTCATATACGATGCAGTCTATAAGATTACATGGTGAACAATAATGAATGTTTTACAGTACACTATTCACTATGTTCAACTACTTACAAAGATACACGCATTTTAAAAGCAATAGCACAACCCATTAAGTTTTATTTTTAATAACAACGAAATATAAACATTTACATATCCTGAACAATCTGCAAGAAAATGAATCCATGCTATTTCACTTATTTTATGGTAGAAAACAATTGCTGGATATCTACTGGCTGAGCGAAAAAAACTTAAGTTGGAATTAGCTGCTAATGTTGCTAAAATAAAGCATACAGTTAAGGATCTTTGGTTATCCTTAAGGTTTGCCGTTATGATCCTTGGGGCAATGTAACAATAATGCTAATAAGACTTTAGGATGCTAAGAAATGATAATACAGAGGAAAGACCGAATTTGGGAGAAGTGAGAGGTTCCAAAGACAAGACGGAACTGTTCTTATTATTTAGTTATCATCATTCAGGAAGGCTCATTCATATCATCATCATCATTCATGTCATTGATACAATTACTCATGTCGCATCATCATAATGAAGAATGTATTAAATACTAGTGCCCCACGAGCGCGCATGCCCGATGATTGATTGATTGTCTTTATTTGCGTGTTTTCTTGTATCAACCAAAAAAGGCTGTTCTCCCTACAATAACACGGAGACAATTTAAATTGCCAAGATCATTCCAAAATAGTTAGACGTTCATAATTACATTCAGCCGGGTTGCAAACAAATTCAAAACGATAAATACACAAGTCAGTAAAAAATCAAAAAATACATTCCTAGGTTGTAAACAAAAATTAGATATTCTAATATTAAATTAATTAACCATTATCGACAGACCATACAATAGCATAGAAAAATCCCTGCATACACAAAAACAATTCTATATTGGTGTGTGGGCTATCGCCTAAAAAGTTGTTTAAATGGTACAATACTGTGAAAATTAACCACAGAACTTTAAATTTGGTTACAAAACATGAGAAAATTTCTCCGTAGTTCAATTTCATTTTAAATTCTGGAACACATGTCGGACAACTCCAATTTCTGTTGGTTTTGAATGCATCATACTCCTCATCAGACATACTTAATACACACTTGTGCCTATGGTAGAAATGGAAACAGTACATGCATTGCAGGAATCCTTTATGGTGCTCCTCAAATTTCTTGGATATATACTGCCAGTTCGTGCATTCCTTCTTGAAGACAATGGTGTAGTAGATTCCTTTATACTTGAACAGTTGTTGATCAGCCATAGCCTCCTT
>JAQGAP010003017.1:0-13447 GCA_034697805.1 Orchesella bifasciata | reverse complement strand
ATTATTGGCAGTGAACAAATGCGCATTAGTCGTTGTACTAAATAGTTTAAATAAACGGACCACATTTCAATTAAATTGTATACTTCTGCTCACAAAAACAATGGAGATGTGACGGCGAGATCGTTATCCTTTTCACAATTTGGTGAATTGAGCAGCAGATTTGTATATTGATAGGATTTGAAATAGCAAAACAGTTTTACTAAAATGATCTGTTTTACAAAAATGTCAGGTTGAAAGATGTAAATGATATGAATCTAAGAGTGGAGAATGTGAGAATTTTAAGTTGCTTGGTATTCGGACTTTAGTATAAAGTGTTTCTTTTGAAAAATGAGTGCGAACTCAAGCAGTGTCGTGTCAGAATATATGTAGATAGGCAATGAGACTACGAGATAGACAACTTGTTATATTTAAGGACAGAAGAGCATTGCACTTGATAAGTGGACTTTGCCATGTTTTTGAAGCTACGCATAAATTATCATGTGCTGATTACGGATTCTGTTATGTTATTTGTGCATGATTGGTATTTGATTTGGTTGGTTTTACGGGACACGCAGAAAGTACTGAATCACAGTGCAGTGCAACATTTTGCAACAGCGTATGCAAACAAATTGGCGCAAGAGAGAAGTAATTTGGAATATCAGAGCAAGAGCAAAGCGGAGTGAACCCTTTCACTTATTTACGAACATGTATATATACTTTTTTCATACAATCTTAATCATCATTGTCACCGCGCACATTTCATCGTAAGTAGTGTTACATAATCATACCAAGTAGAAACGTTTTTTCACCTACATAAAATCTTAAATCAAACACTTGCGAAGCGTGTGAGCATTACCTGCTCAGCGTTTTGAGCTTGAGATTCATGGGAAACGGGAAATCAAAATGCATTTGTCATCAATATTTATCACTGCGTTTACGTTAGAACTTGGACACTCCAGCAAATCTCACACATTTCATCGAATTGTTGCATATAATTTAAATGTTTAACAAAATGTTCCATAATAATATTTGAACGTTTTGTGGAACTGAAAAATAACTACAAAACGTTCCACAACATAACAATTAATTCAGTCCAAATTGGACAGTGATGCACACATATTAAGGATTATGAACTATAATATATATGAACTATATTATATATAATATATATATATGGTCATTTGCCATTTTTAATGCAGGAATTAACATTAATAAGGCAGGCTGCCTCCGTCCAGCGTGTGTGCAAAATCCTAGCAAGAACCATACAATTTTATTTTAAGCAAACTCTACCAAATATACATAATTTTACTCAAGTTCAATGGAGTTCACGATCATGACGAGAACAACATGTCATTCACTTCACATTTGGCATGAAAGAAACGAATAAACTTACTTTCATCATTACCAAAATATTGTAACAACACAGATGATGACAAACTGTATTTGTTCAGCTCAAATGCGTTATTCCTTCTCATAACGTTAGTTCGTGTAATTAGGCTGATTATTGCACTTTCATTATATTTTTGTAAAACAGTGCTTACATAAGGCTGTAGCTTGACTCACTCTCAAAACACTTTTCTGACATTATTTGATTTAAACCTATTATAACGCATACATGCAGTTCAACGAAACGCTTATGATTTTAAGTAATAACATACTAAAAATACTGATTTTGCAGTTCCCATTCCAATTTCAAACGCTGACGGACGAGCAGCTGGAGTTAACAACCGGTTTACTGTCAATTTGTATTACTACCTGCATTCCCGGGTCCAAATTCTACAGTAAAGGTAAGTCACAATACGAATAAATTTTTGCTTTGATAAATTACTGGTATGCTACTGCGGAGCGTGGGTTTACCTTCTGAAAACTAACTGAAAGCATTTTTTGATTAGTTGATCATGGTGGTGTTATTTTGGTTTATATGCAATTGCTCGGCTACTGCTTGCGATCATAACTGATGGTCTTGAACCCCTAGCACAATACTTTTATTTCTCGAAAGCTCGGTTTTAGATTAATAATAGAGATGTTAAAAAGTACGTAACAGACAGCACAGAACGCAATTTTCTAAGCATAACGTAACTAAGTTTCAGTTCTAAATCCCAAAAGCAAGTATTGGCACTCATTCAAGGTACTTTGTGTTCTCCTGTCAGAACACAGTTTTCTATGAAATTATGAACAGATGGGATCTTTATTATGAACTTGCTGATCCTATGTTCGACATGGCATCATCATAAAATTCGAGCCTGTAAGGGCCCAAGGATGGCACGAGTGCTACAGACCGTAAGGTCTTAACTAAATAAGGCAGTTTAAGCCTGAGATGTAGATTAGTTGATTGTCCGTTCTGGACTCAATCAAGACTCAAACAAGACTGATTTATTCATGCTCGTTCTTCATCATTTACGATTCACTCATATCATGATCATCATTTGCATATATTAGTAGTTGGCGCGTGTTTGCATGAGTTGCATTTGCAAGCTCATCATCAGTTTACATACTCCTAATGTACTTAACAATGACAACCTGCTTTGCGATTGGCTACCACATAGCTTCAATTCTCGTAGCGAAAGGAAGTTTAAATTTTCAAAGCGTAGTATGCAAACATAGACCATATGACTGCTAGTAAGTTCCGAAATCCGCAGAACTTTGATTTTAAACCGAATTTTTAAGTACTGAAATTTATATGTTTAGAACATAGTTGTGTTATATGCCGCTCATACCGCACGTACATTTTAACATCTCTAAAATAATATTTCAAAGTCCATTCATTTTGCTGATAAAAGCCGCGTGAAGTCTACAGGGATACAGGAATATTTCATTATTGGCACATTCGTATTGTTAATGTTATCGTGGATGATGTCCAAATTGTTATTTCTTTCCCAATATTCGTAACAAAACCCATGTGAACACACCAAAAACCAACCATGAATTTAATATTGCGCATGATCTCGACACTCGCAGTGTAAAGCTTTGGCTTTCCTTTTTAATAAGCTATTAAACCCAACCTTTTTTGCTTTGTTTTTCTCAGCATTGAAATACTGTACCTAAAAATGTCACTTCCAAGAAATTCACTCATCGAACTTAACACTTACTCGGGTATGGTTCCAGCCCCCAATCGTCCGCTTGTGTCTGAAATGCCACCAGCAAACGCTATTGCGGAATCTGGACGCTCTCGATCTCCGGTTAGATCTGTGAGGCTGCCAGGGACCACAGGAAACAATCAGCTTGGGTCTTCTAGACACACTATTTTAGCTGGTGACGATCTACAAGAGGACGGTTCCAGGTAAACTCTAACCCATTAATGAAGAGTTCAAAAAGTATTAGTAATACTGTATTGAATTATTCCTGCTCCCGTTTCTCCTTCATTTAACCCAGATTAATTGACGCGCAAGATGAATCTCACGCTCAGCCTCGCGATCAATCACTATCATTCAGTCATAACATTTTATGTATTGCGTTAGAGTAAATGTAGAGTAAATGTAGCGTAAATTCATGTTACGCTTGATAATTAAAATATCTCGGCTAAAACTAGATACTCCAGTTTAAGCTCACATTTGAATGAAGATTAGTGAATTCTAAAAGGAGTTCGCTCCATTTCCAAATTCGAATGATAGACGCATGGTAGACGAACCTTCCGTAATTCAGTGATGGCATAAAGTAAAAGTCTCGTTGTCTTACAAAACTATAATTGCAAATATATTTATGTTTTTCAGAGCCACACATGCTCCACAGGCTCGTCCAAAACGATCCTTGTTTTTCATGGGAGTAGAAATTCTGCACTACTCGGATCGTTTTAATGATGAATATTTGGAGTGTGGTACTTGTCGCCACACTCTACGAATAGTCCCGAAATATAAATATGTGAAAGGTGATTTATCACCAAAATCCCAAATGGAGTATCATATTACTGAGACTCATAAAGGTAAACGACATAACAATGATTTCAAATTTAAAAAATGGTGCTTTTTGTAAATATAAACTTTTTATTATGCAGAACAACCCCCTGCACGGCGGACTTACGAGTGTTGTCAGTGTTCTGAGGAATTTCTGACCAGAATGTCCCTTAAAGATCATAAAAGGGAACATTCATCGCTTTTTGAGACCACTTGTGAGATTTGCGCGAGGACGATGAACTGTTCGCGCAATCAAGCGCCGTTCCGGCGCCATCAATTTACACATAAAAATGATGAGCAGCGAGCAGCGGCCTATGATGCGAAGGAAGTCGGATCTTTCAACTTTTTCCTCGACCCTTCAAATAGGAGGAGAAGGGTCAGGGGTAGCAGAAGCGCTATGGCTCGGGCTGGTAAAAGCCACCAACCCATTGAGTTCTGAAAGGTCAGAAAAAAATGGAATTTTGTACGTTTTTTGTAGGACAGAGTTTATAAATTAACATGTGTTTCAATTCCTATTGTTTTTATCCATATTGTTAAGTTCAAAACTTTTAAAGTTTAATTGTAGCATAATGTACGCCCATAAATGTTAATTTAGTCCAATTATAATTATTTTGTCAATGCTATTTTTAAGTCGAAAAACACGGTTGATTCTTAAGATATAGTTATCGGATTTGTGAGTGACTTTTATATTAAGCAGTGTTATGATTTATTTAAATGTAAAGTAAAAATTTTTTTTGGAGTATCTATAATAGCGATTAGAATTATGAATCATTCATTCTAGTTAAGATATAAAAACAAATTATTGTCCAATATCACATTCAGTATGATTTCCATGATACTGTCAAATTAATTATAAAAAGATGTTTTCTGATAAGATCAGCGAGATATATAGTGTACTTAATAACAATACAAATATGCAATTTGAATATAATGAGCTAAATGTTACAAAAGGTGAAAAGTTGAGAAAATAAAGTAATAACGTTAGTTGTTTTACTTAAACCAACGTTAAAGCTTTAATATCAATCTTTTTTCTTTCACTCCAGCGGGCGTGTAGAAACTTCTGTAGCGCTTTTAAGTAGTCATTTGTTCATATCCATAAGTTATATAAACAGACTCACGACACTCCTGAAACAATTCAATGTATATCGAATATGTAGGTACGTTTTATAATCCCATCTCGTTTTACCCCCTGCCTGGTAAAGTTTCGAAAGCTACTCGGGCAGCCTTCTCTCGACCTTTATGAGCTTCGAACATAGATGAGATTCGGATGAATGATTTTTTCAATGATTTTTTAGGTTTCATTATTTCACAACTACAACTATTTTCCAATCCCCAAAACCCAGCAATATAGATCTAGGCTGTTGAAGTATTCTACTGCGTAATCCTGGCTTTTGTGGCCACCGGAACAGGCAGTGTTGGCAATAAGCAAAACAGCGCTTTTTTGAAAATTTGCTGTTTTGCTATTTAAGCAGCTTTTTTGCTGATCAAATTTGGATGCTGGTTTGCTGTTTTGCTTTTTTGGAAAATGTCCCTTCATAATTGCATTTTTTCGTCATAAAACCATCTTAACACAATTGTAGAAACAAGTAATTAGTATAATATTAGTATAGTAATAAGTATACCAGTTGATTTCACTTGATTTTGCGATGCCACAATGAGATCACTGTCATATAATTCATACGAATTGGTCTCATACCTAACAGTGCCATACTGAATCCAGCAAAACAGCATGAAAAAAGCAAAAAAGCACCAAAACAGCAAAAAAGCGTCAAAACAGCTAAAAAGCAAAACAGCAAGAATTTTTGACCAAAACAGCGCTTTTTTGCCGACACTGGGAACAGGCACACAAAATGATTCTTGTAATTTTGTAATTTATGAAAAATTATGACATAATTTTAAATTCATGAATAAAAGAACTTGTTGACCACTCCCAATTTTATTCCGTTTGCATATTGTAATGATTTATTGCATCCAACCCATCTACCATTTTCTTCTTGCCGCCGTTGAGTCCCCTGAATCTAACCGTCTATCAACACGTAGAAGAAATTTAGCCCTTTCCCAGCGATGCGGTGGGTAATGGAAAAGCTAGCAAACAATTTTGGGCTTTTTGGAGGAGGAAATCTAGTAAAAAATTGTTTGTTCATTAGGATTCCACCTCAGATTCCGTACGTGTTAGTTTATAGTGACGTATATCAAAACAATATCGGAAGATATTTAAATGCGCACCAAACCTGGTTTGTCTTTAGAGTACCAAAAACAATGCAATCATAAAAAAGCACTAAAATCTTTGCTATATTGACGTCATCAAAGTATCTATTAATTTAGTGCGTAGTACAAGAACTACTTCGTCTCAATATGTATCATCAAACGGTTTGGCTTTGCAGCGATTAACTTTTTTTAATTAAGCGTCATCATTTTCACTACATTCGTATAAATGCGTGTCAAACATCCTTTACAAACGCGTCATAGATGAAGATTTCCACTATGATTGAAATACACATGAACATACTTTCAGGTAGGATGGAAGTAGCTGTTTTCATTGTCAATACATTATACAGACTATTCAGTATTCTTGTTCTTTAAGAATAATTCTCTGAATCCCAAAGTCTGTACAGTCTGTGCGTGGTGTACTGACATTGTGGTTGATAAATACATTGTAGGTTAAAGCGAGACATGAAAACCAAGCAGCTAGTAACACGAACTGCCATAGCTCTCCTGTGACCAGCTATAGCTTGCCAAAATTCGTTGATTTTAGCCAGCTATGAAATGACCTATTTGTGCAAGCACACTGTAGCTGTACCTGGTGTAGCCATAGCTTGCCTTTTTTAACATGTTTTCCAACCTGGCGGAGTAGATTTTCATAATGATAATTGATTGGTAAAATTTTGAACTTTAATTAACTAGAAAACTGCCAGGAGGTCAGGTAAATTGATTTCGGTGGAATGTTAGACGTTTTTTCTAACGGTACCTTCTATTTGGATCTTTTATTGCAAAATTAAGAGACCCACTGACTTTTTGTATAGACAAGCTATAGCTCAACCTTTTTGATTTATGGCAAGCAAATCCACAGGGGTTGTATAATCCACCATTTTTTGACTCGGGATTAAGGATTAATGCTTGGCATAGCCGGGATTACGGATTAGTTAACTAATTTTTCTATGTTAATCCTGTGCGGGATTAACGTTAGTCCAGATAGGCCGGATTGAGGATTAACTAATCCAATTAATTAATATAGGAAATGCAAATTATTCAGATACGGAGTTTTCAGACATTATCATCTTGAAATGGAAAAATCACTATAAAAATTTACAATTTTTGCGTATTCTTACCATATGATTAATCCCATTTGGGATTAATTTATCTGAATAATTTTAGTCGAAACATAATTACTCGGATTAAGAATTAAGTGATTTTGTGGGGATTGGTTGGATTAATAGATTAATTATGTTAAATTACAAGGGCAGGATTAAGGATTAGGGTTTAAATTATTCCTTAATCGGATTAAAGGATTGAATTAGTTAATCCCTGGTTAATACAAGCCTGTAAATTCATGTTTATTGTCAAACAGTCGAGCGTCGAGCCATAGCTCTACCAACCATGAACACCTATAGCTAGTCAGAGTCGAGCTATAGAAGTTCCTGTTCCCAACTGTGATATACTTCGTTCCATCCAAACTACACAGCATTCAGGTAGCATTTATGAGCAGAGTATTAGATTGCTCAGGTGTTTATTGTTTTCATATTCCTACTTCTGCCACTTTGGGTTGACGTGTCGTCTGATTTGAGGTGTGAGTGTTAATTGAAACGCTCATTTTATCAGTTAATTTCAGTTTTAAAACGGTTGAATCAAAATGGCAGGGATAGAGGGAGAAGAAGGGGTAGACCCCCGTGAAATACTTCCAATGGAGGTGATCCTGAAATTCAATTCAAAAATTATCATTTTGCTAGTGAATTTTTAACATTAAATTTAAGTTTGGGTGTTTCTTTTGAGCGCAGATGTGGAGTGCAATTTTCAATCGTTGTAGTGGTCCGGAGCTCGCCAGTTTCTACGCTGCCAACGTTACCTGGAGGAATTTTCTGGAGGAACAAAAGCTAATGTTTCTACCCGGACGTTTTGCAAAGGTATTTTTCAAATATTCTTCAAATGTAACGCTCCACCGTCGATATACAAGCTAAATGTGGAAATTTTAATGAACCCACAGGTGTTTTCAATTGTGGACAACGCGGTCCACTTTTCTGGACGCGATTTGCTCCGCTTTCGTTTGGTTTGTCGTGGCTGGAAAGACGGAATTGACCGTTATCTCCAGGAGCATCCCAGCCACCTTGACATTGGTTTCGAAAACGTCCGCCCCTTTCCCACTCCATTCCTCCCAATTCGGCAATTTGACACTTTGCCTGTTTTTAACGCGATTGGATTCATAATAAGGGCGAGGATGAATCCCGACTGGGACCCTTTCTTTAGCAAGACCGTTCGCTATCTGGAGAATGTGGCGCCTGTATACTCAAACGTGGCAATTCCGAGCCAGCGACACTTGTTCCAAAGCGTTTTGGAAATAAATAATTATGGAGCTCGGATCCATCATGCCACCTTCAAGTTCAACTTGATTAATAGAGACTTCCCGGAATTTTACGAGCAGCTGCACTCCTTTTTGAGCCGACTTCCCAACTTGAAGTCTTTGTGGGTTAAAATCGAGGTTGGACTTGACGATCCTCACAAAACTAAACCAGAATGGGAGGAGCTACTCACGTCTCAGCCGCTTCCTGCTTTAAACCACCTCATTTTTCTGGGCCTGAAGAATGTGCCTCAGCCACTCGTCATGGGATTGCTTTCCAAGCTGAAAAATCAGCTGAAGCGATTCAGCTTCCAAAACAATACTGGAAAGCGCCCCTCGTTTCCCCCAGGCTTCGTTCAGGATTTGGAACTAAACAATCTGGAGCAGTTCCAAACGTTTGCCTATTCCAAACAGGATATTTTGGATGTCCAAACTCGAGCCGGGGTTTGGCCAATAACCCACCTGAACTTGAGGTGGATCCAAGATCCAGATCTGAACTTTTTGTTCCGAGCCGTTTCTGCATTTTCCGGATCGTTGAAGAAACTCAAGCTGGAGTTCCGGGAAGTGAAGCACCACAATTTTCAAGGAGTGAGAGATACGCTTCAACTTGCTCAATTGGAGTTTATAAAGATCACAGCGCTTCAGAGTCATCTCAGCTCAATCGATTTTCTGCTGCCTTGTGGAGCTCTGAAGGAGTTGCAGTTCGAAATGTGGATCCCTTTCAGCGTCGTTCCTGGAGATGGGCCAGCTTTTGCTGGGGCTGCGGCTCCCCAATCTATTCAGTTTGGAGGATGGGTTGAGCCTGCATCATTGTACCGCTCGAATATCTGGACGGTGTTGGGACAACTCCAGAAAATCAAGATTGAGACAGTCACCGGTGGGCCTGGGATTCCTCCGATAGCCCTTCACAACAAGTTTGACTTCACTCGAGCTGGGTTTGAAAAGTTTCCAAGAGCTGTAGCTGAAAATAACGAATGAGCAAACTGTTTCACTGCGAAATGAAGTTCACTCTATCTAATTATATCAATATTTTGGAAATCACATTTATCAAATTATTGATATCAACAAAATTATGAAATTAAAATTAATTTAAAAATTACATCTAGCAAGGAAAGTTCTATCTGGTTAATTAGTTATTGGATTACTCTTTCTTCCACTGCATTTATCATTCGCATTGAAGTAGGTAAGGCAAAATGGGATATCAGGTCCAAAATAGCAAGCAAAGTTTGTTTTGCAAGTTTTATATTACATCATAGTTTTGCATATAGTTCTCATTGCTCTCATCCTTGAAGCTGGATCTCATCAAAAAAATACATGAGCAGACTGTACTCAATATTTTACATTGAAAGGAATTGTGATCAGCCGTGCCACCGCACAGTGGGTTTTCCACGGAGAATGCACAAACGTGATCAAAAGATCAGTTTTTGGACTCTCCGTATTATTCAGCCAGTTGGTGTTTTGGTTTGCACTTATTTTTATGTGTTCCTCAAGGAATGTGTGGTTAAAAATTGTCATTAAATATTCCCAATCAATTTCGTTGTGTTTCTGAGTTGATTGAAGGAGAAGGAATTGAGAATGAGTAAAAAGCTTCCGGGGAGCATGGTGGAGGTCCTTCGATCCAGGAAAGGTGGAGTTGAGCAGCCCACGGGCGATATTTTGGAGGAGGTATCTAGTAAAAGATATATTATTT
This sequence comes from Orchesella bifasciata, assembly GCA_034697805.1. Taxonomy (NCBI): domain Eukaryota; kingdom Metazoa; phylum Arthropoda; class Collembola; order Entomobryomorpha; family Orchesellidae; genus Orchesella; species Orchesella bifasciata. The sequence goes on along the minus strand of JAQGAP010003017.1, from coordinate 3,336 downwards.
ATAGGGAGCTGAAATTATGCTGACTTTACAACTTTACCACGTTTGTTTCCTTTTAATCAAGATGAATGATGCTCGAGAGGGAGAGGAGGTGGAAAGGGGGGAAATCTTGGGTTATTACCCGTCAGATGAGGACGATGAAGCAGTGGCTCGTGCTCTTCCTAAGGCGGAGGAAGAAGGGAAAGCAGCGCGCAAACGCCGTAAGCCCTACCCCACAAAACGAGTTCGTCCTCGCAAACGTCTTGGTCGTTTTTGGTGCGGAGGAAACCGATGTATGCAGCTGCGACTTGTCGACCAGTCGCGGAACGCAGTGGATCCGTTGGAAGACGGTGACTTTTATTGTTCACTTTGCGGCTTCCAGTACGCCGCTGAGGATAAGGACATCTTTAAAGATCAAAAGGAGACCTGCGAGCACATCCCCTGCAGAAATTGCTCACGCAATTCAATCTCAAAGGGAGGATGTCCCTTGTGCAAGGTTGCCAGTTGGTGGGTTGCTCCATCAACCTCGACCCCAACTCGAAGACAAGTTCAGTTTGAGAGTTCTACTGAAATATGTGACTCCATCGAGGGACCTCCTATTTTCAAGTGCAATCTCTGTTTTGAAAGATTTTGTGAAGGGGAAAGTCACGAGGGAGGATGCACTTGTGAGGAGGAGTACGAAGACTCTTGTGGCAGCCTCTCTGAGGATGAAGGGGACATGGAAAAGGAGGAAGAGTGCCCAACCCCTAATGATTCGAGCTCAGAAATGGCACAGATTGAATGGTAAACTTGGTAGAATTTAATTCCCACGTTTTTTGATAAATGTAGTAACCATTTTCCAATTTATTTCAGTCCTTCTACCCCTGATGCTAAACTCAAGGGCTCCAAAAGCTCAGTCCCTGGCCAAGGTAATCTCGTGGAAGAGACGGGTCAAACGGCTGAACCCACATTTAAGTCCAACAACTTGGAGATGGGAGCTAGCAGCTCTGAGCTGGAAAATGAGAAGACCTCTGGAGATAGTGCCACGGATGGGAGTAATGGGCGCTTGCCCTTTAAATGTCCTCATTGCGATTTGAGCTTTGCCTTCAATGCTACACTCAAGTTGCATACTTGGGCTCACAAAACGGACCGATATAATGTTGAAGATGCGAGCTCCCAATTTCAAGGGTAAATTCTACTTACTTCGATTCCATGCCTACTTACTTCGCTAAACTAAAATCCGAATATTTGCAGGGGTGGCCGCACTCCTTCGGGGATGGGACAGGGGCACGTTGTGGATCCTCGGGAAGAAAATGAGCAGACGCCAACGATGTTGGTGGAGGCGGTGCAAAATAAACCTGGAATTTCAAGAATGACTCGGGCGAAAGCTAGAAAGGAGCAGAAAACGTGTCCAACTGCTGCCAAGAAGGTTAAGTTTGGGACAAAGTACAGAAAAAAGCCAAAGTCGTCGGTTGAGCGTCATCAAAAGTGATAGAAACTGGTGAAACTAGATCATGCTACATAATATATCATATTACTATTCTGTAGACATAGAATTATAATAAGTTAGTAGCTGCCGCTGCAACGGTGCACGTAAAAAGGAAGGGATACTTTTGCTTTAATGAAAAATATAATAATCTATCAATTGATCGATTAATAAAATGGATAACATTGTTAATATTTTTAACTCTTAAAAATTGTAGTGTGGTCTCATTCATTGTTTTATCCTACCTCCATTTTATTTTCATACCATACTAATTAACATGCTACATTATAGTTTGAGAATTAAATGATATCGTCTGTTCGGAAGTAAAAACACGGGAAAGAAACAATTAAATCCATCTGAAGAATTGGAAACGCGGAACGAAATAGTTACAAAGGCGTCCTTATGTCGGGGGCCGCATCGAATAGAAAAGATTCTTTATTCGGGTGTTAATTGGTATCATTTGCTATTTCACAATTTGTCTCCCTACCATAACACTGTAGCACCGATATATCATCGTGTGTGAGGTTATCCCATAAAACTAATGACAGATACAAAAACAATACCGTGTAGTACAACCAAAATAGCAAAACAAATTATTAACAATTAAAATTATGTTACAAAGTCACCATTTCTAATAGCTACAATATGTTCGCTACATGATCGTACAAAATTGCCGTAAACAACATCTTCATTAAGTTTAGTTTTTTGCACAAAATAGTTCCAGTCGCGCACCATTTCACAGAGTTTTGGCCACATTTAGTTTTGACACGAGGTACCGTTAGTCTGATTGTCTTGTTGGGATCTTGACCTCGATTTAGTAAACCACTCTTCATCATATACAGGTTTCACAAACACTTTGATTACAAATTTAATTAAAAATCACTGTTCCTATGAACGTGTCGGCGAGTATTCGGCATCTTTTTGAGGACCGTCCAATGCCAGAGTCGTCCCACATATCGTCCTTCGGGACCCTCTGTGCTTGTATCCTCTCTGTGAAAATTAAAAAGATTGGTACATTTTGTTTTACTAGTAATCCTAAACTGTTTTGTGATAATTTATTTCAAATACTTACGCTTCAATCTGCGATGAAAGTCCCAAGGGCCACGATTAGGCAGATGAGTGCTGCGAAAGTTTAGAACTTCATGGATGAGTTGGGTGCTTGAAAAACTAGCCCTAGCTACGCTCCTTCATTGCGTCGTGGGGAGAAAGAAATAATTAAAACCACCTCAATAACAATTGGAAGCGGTTCCTTTATCGAACAAATTCATTGATAAGCTCACTAATCGGCCCAAGTTGTGTATAGATCTTGTGTAATCCCATTTTGCTACTCCTCCACCTCGAGTCTGTTGAGGCAAGGGAGACAAGCCTTATCCTCTTTGTAGAAAATCATGGAGATCTGCGTGCGGTAACCTGAGACTGCTGCCAATCATCTAAGCATCTGTAATAATTAACAAAAATTAGATGGAATAACGAGAAAAAGGTAGAATTGTGAAGTTGGACAGGTGAAAAATTCTCACAAGAGCTCCGTATGTTTACTGCCCTTAGTGCCCATCCCCACAAAGTCAACTCCCCACGCTGCCGGCGGCAAATGACGGCAAATCTTGAACACTTTTAGTATCCGGTGTTTCCAGCGAGGGGGGAATCCAGAGGCACTTTGTTCCGACACGGGGTCAGTTTTTTCTGAGCACGAGAAGAACTCTCAACATTTGGTGACAGTTTCCTAATCTGTCGTGCGGATTGGGGATGGAGAAGGTTGCAGAATTTCGTCTGTGTTTGCTCATCCTCCACTCCTTCATATTTTCCCAACGCCTGTGCTGCTGCGGAATGGGATAAGCTTGAGCAACTGGAAGCCCGGAACACCTGCAAATACACCAAAACCGGGGTAGTATGAGATA
>JAQGAP010003016.1:0-13449 GCA_034697805.1 Orchesella bifasciata | reverse complement strand
GAGAAGGACCGTGTTTGTTTATAATTTGAAAGGGGTGAACAGTTTGTAGGTGATTTGTAAGTTATTTCGTGTCGCAGGTAAGCTGACCATTAACCAATTGGATTAGTTATAAGATAAGTACTATAAGGGTTCAAGGTTGGATGGTTTTTCTATAATTTAAATGTTTATGGAACGTGTTTATCAGCTGTCAGTCAAAAACTGTCGTAAGTTTCAATTCAGTGTTGAATTAGCTTTTAGGGACACAACGATAAGACACAGTTTGTCATTAGATCGTGTTACACAACGTGTGCATGATGTAAAAAGCCCAACTTTCAAACAACCTTATCAATCAAACCCCTCAACGTTTATACGTATGCTTCCTGTCACTCAATTTCCATTTAATTTGATTACATTCTCGAAGGGAAAATGGATCGTGCTCCTCCGCTCTTTCAAGTTAAGCTGAGGAAGTGTCTCTCCGCTTCAGAAAAAAAATTGAATTGCGTTTTATATTTTGAAGAAACGTCGAGTGTCTCTCGCCGGAGAGAAGAAAAAAATAGGATCTGTTCCAAACTAATGTAAACGAATAGCCTTTGAAAGTACACGTGACAGAAGAAAAATAAATAGGAATAAGTAGCTGCTGGTAGAAGGAAGGGAGGAAGAAAAAAAGTTTAGAGAGTCAAGAGTTGTATAAATAAGCCTCTTTAAGAAACCAGAATAAGGAGGAACGTGTGTGCAGAAGAAAGGAAGAGAAAGAAAGAGCTTTTCTACCAAGTAGTAAATACTAATACGCATATCATACCCATCCGTCCTCCGACGCTTCTCTCTGTCGTCCGTATAATCTTCGATGTTTTCATCCGGAGGAAATCTCCACGTTCACGTTCTATCTAGCGAGTAGTGGCAGTGTATAGAAGGGCATCATCATCTTTCTTCCGTCCTCCTGTCTTTCTTTTCCGTCCATCCATATACTTAATAGAAAAAGTAATAGGGAGGCAAGGCACATGAGTATTTTCACTCGTGCATATTGTATACGTACGCCCGTATCCTTTCCCTGTCAAGGCTTAAGTTTATAGCTGTGCTGAGGCTGAGAGAGTACCGAAAAAGTTGCTGGAAAGAACGTGGAAGGGTTGCTTTTTACACGAGCAGGCAAGGCTGCATAGCGGTAAGCATTTGGGACTGGGACTTTGGGACCAAAGGGATTATTGATTTTGACGAAGAGCTGCAGACTAGAGCTCAGTAAGTTCCAAAGGAAGAGCTAGAAACTCGTTCCGTCCTCCGTTTGAATTTGACAGTGGTATGGTAAACTCGAGTCAACTTGGAGCTTTCCTTTTACTAGCAGGGTTTTGCAAAAAAAAGGATGGAAATAGCGTATAAAACAGTGTAGTATGTTCTAGTACGTTGTAGAGTAGAAAGCACTAGTTGTAGGAGAGCATCACATCACATCCCGTCAGTCAGCTTTAGTAGCTAGCTGCTGTCCTTGTCCTTAGTCTAGTTGTAGCAGCTAGAAGAGAGTTGTAACTAGTGTGGTGGTTTGCTTCTGCTTCGTTCCTGTCAAAATCCCAGAAAGAAAGAAGGAAGTGCTTAGTTGAGCGTAAAGCATTTTCTGTTGTGTTTTTTTTTGTGTTGTGAAAATTATTAACCACACCGGATATTTGATATTATTATAAAGGACTCGGTGCTGCGGTGGTTGGGTTTGACTCTCTCCGTCGTCTCGTGCCATTTAGTTTCCTGATTACAACCCTGCTTCCTTCGTGGAAAATAATTATCGCTCGGGGGGAAAGAAGCAAAAGTGTGTTCTCGGGATACACACGAACGAGAATATATAATTGTTTTGGTTTTGCGGAACGGCAAGCCGGTGTCCTTTTTTGCAAAAGGTGAGTCATACCCCGTCTTTTATCCCAAAGTTTTGTAGGGTATATAGCCATTGACTTGGTTTTGATCGGATTGCATTATTACTGAAGACATATCCTTGTATAACCAGTAGTCTTCTAATGTTAGTCTTGGATGACATTTATCACTTTTGACGTGAGCAGTTTTGTGCCTAATTTTTTATGAGGTGGGTGAGCAGGCGAAAGTTTCAAGAGGGTTTATTGCTTATTATTACCACACCTTTGAAAGGAAAAGTCTTAAATATCAGGTAGTCATTTTATACTCATCATCATCATATAACATAGCTAGTTCCTTTCGTCACGGAAATACTGTCACGTCACGGAAGTGAGGGAACAAGGGCTGAATTTATTTAGATTGGAATTGGCAAACTCGGAATTTTAAGCCACTTGCTTGTTTCTGCAGGCGTAAGTTAGTAGCAAGTAGTCTGTACCTTCTATTTTATGCTAATCCATTATATTTATTGACATAAAGGAAGAAGAAGACAGAGGACGGACAACAAAAGCATAATCTGCAAGGTTGGCTTTGGCATGAAAGTTTGAGCGTGTATGTTTATTTCATTTCGTGCAATTTCATATGCAAATCCGAGCAACCAAAGCCCTCGTTTTGTGTGGGGAAAGCGAGGCTTAGGCGTCGGTTTTAGGATTTCCCAAAAAAATACAGTATTTCTGGTTCATTGACTCATTCCCTCGAAAAAGGATTTGTTGTTTGTGATGACACATGCTTGAGTAGGTGAAGGTGTGTGTTGGAACGGCTTTCCCAATCTTCTTTGTCATTCATTTCGAGTGTGTGTTAGTAGTATGCTCCTCATTCAATACTTTTTTGCTATTTGGTTGAGTAGCAAGTTGCATGCTTGAAATATTGACAGTTGGCAGAAATATATATTGGGAGTTGGTTGGAAGGCGTGCATTTCGAGGTAATCCTCTCCCAATAATTAGTTTAGAGTTGTGTAATTGGATTATTTTCTTTGGGTAACTTGGACGTCAGTTGATTAGCAACTGGCACCTGTCAAAATTGTTTTGGGTAGATTATTTGCGGATCAGGTTGCAATACATTGGAAGACGACACATGTGTGACGGGTGTTGTGTTCTCAAAATAAATAGATACGTGATAGACGGCTATTGCTTGTTTTGTCTATTTCAAGACGACATTTACATGACAAGGTGACAGTTGACGAGAAACAAGAAGGGTGGTTACCAGTTTGTGAATATAAATGACAACCAAAGTCAAAATATCATTCAAAATCTGAGTTGGTCATTTCTACTGTGTTTTGATTGATTGAGCTATTTAAGTAGAAACTTTTAAATTGGCAGAAAATTATTTTAGTATTGGATTACCTAACTGATAGATCGATTAGTTGGTAGGTAAGGCAACTGACTTGTTAGAAGGTTATAAATTGTAATCTTCCTAAATCCCAATCCAACTGTTTGTATTGACAGGATTAAGAAGTTGTCATTATTATATTAGTTTGAGGTGACAGTCTTCTAAACAATCGTTAGTTAGTTAATTGTTGTTCCACATTGGCTTCTTTCTAACAGATGAGTTAGTCATTTAGTAAACGTTTAGTCGTTGTTGATTGCCAATTGTTGGACGTTGTTCTGTTCCAACAGATGACAGACAGATAGGGAGGTATTTAAATATAATTTAATTGTTGAAAGCAATTAGGTACGTTGTAATAGAGGTGATGGTCAGAGTCATTTAGTTGACATTTAATTGTTAATAATCTGTTGTAAGTTTGCATTCTGCCCTCTGAAGCTCTGCTATTAGCGTTGTTTATTCAGAGTTGGTCTTGGTGTTTAACATTTAGTGATTTTCACAGAGTTTGGTTAGTATTACCAGCGTATTATTAATTAATTAATACTGGAAAACCATCAATTCGATTGTTAAAGAATAACCTGTGAATAGTTTGGGGATTATAAGTGTTTTATTTTATTTTCAGGTATTCAGATTAAGTGGGATTTGGAAATAATGAGAGTTATCTGACGATCACTAACATTAAGCGTCGAAAACCAGAAATCTTTCAAGCGGTGCCAAATTAAGTCGCTGTGAACCTGAGGCGTATGCTCATAGAAAATGTCCTTCAAAATGGATATGAACGGTAAAAGTCCAAAGAACTTGGACGTGGAGGAGAAGAAGGAAGTGAGGGAGGCGTTTGATGCCGTAAGTATAAACTATTTGTTAATATTTGCAAATATTTGGGTCTTTTGATCAATTCCAATTTGAATTCTATGATATTTATTTATAGATCGACAAAGATGGAAGTGGAAACATTGATTTCGGCGAGTTGAAGGAAGCATTAGACCTTGTTGGTCATAAGTTGCCAGGTTGGAAAGTTCGTCGACTTGTGGAAGACGTGGTGGGTGGCAATAAGACTCCTAACAAACTTTCTTACCGGGATTTCGAAAAGGTTGGTTGGTTTTTCTTATTATGGTAAAGATTGTTGTATTTCGTTAAGTGATTGGAGATTCATTAATTTATTTAATATTACAGCTGTGCAGTAACTTGAAAATGAAGGATGTGGCTTCCACCTTTAAGCAAGTTGTGTCAAAAAAAGAGAATCTTCAAACGATTGGTGGCATGTCTGAAGCTTCCAGCGAAGGGACGACTCACTCGGTACGGATTGAAGAGCAACTCGCGTTTTCACATTGGGTAAATGATCATTTGGGCCATGATCCAGATTTGAAGCATCTGCTTCCGATTGACCCTGAGGGCAAGACTCTCTACGAGAAAGTGAAGGATGGTATTTTGCTGTGGTAAGTTTCTTAAAATAAATACTACAATTAAATTACCACATCTGTAAGAAATTTGATGCAAATGACAAATCAACTGTGCTGTTTTGTGATTTTCAGTAAGATAATCAATCATTCTTGTCCGGACACCATTGATGAGAGAGCCATTAACAAGAAGAACTTAACGTTGTATACGAAGCACGAGAATCTCACTTTGGCATTGAACTCTGCTCAGTCAATCGGGTGTAACATTGTGAATATTGATGGCAATGATCTAATGGTTGGGAAGCCGCATTTGGTCTTAGGATTACTGTGGCAGATCATCCGGGTATGAACATTTGAGACCTAAACTAATTAGTTTTGTTCTTTAGGAATGCAATTAGGAACTAACGACACATTTTTTGCTTGAGATAGATTGGATTGTTTAGTCAAATCACACTGGAGCATTGTCCCGGTTTGGCTAATTTGCTTATGGCTGATGAGAAAATTGAAGATTTGATTCGTCTTCCTCCTGAAGCTATCTTGTTGCGGTGGGTCAACTTCCATTTGGAGCGAGCTCAGAGCACACGAAAGTGTAACAACTTTAGTGCTGACATTTCCGATTCTGAGATTTACACCGTGTTGTTGGGAGAAATTGCTCCGGAGGATTCTGGAGTCTGCATCAAAGAAGCGTTCTATGTAAGAAGCAAACATGCTGAAAAGGCTTTATGAAAATGTTTGTTGGTCGATGAGTTATTTCAACGGTTTCCTAATTCCCTTCATTCTTAGGAACGTGACCCACTTCGTCGTGCAGAGTTAATGCTTCAGGAAGCAGAGAAACTTGGCTGTCGATCGTTCGTTACTGCTCAGGACGTTGTGAAGGGAGTGCATAAGCTGAACTTGGCTTTCGTTGCCAACCTCTTCAACAACTATCCAGGATTGGATAAACCTGATAGTGCTGAGCTAAGTCAGTTCTTGGAGAACATTGAGGAGACGCGTGAAGAGAAAAGTAAGCCTTTAAACTTATATTGTTCGTACGTTGTAATATGTAGCATTGTTTTGGTTCTCGTGTCCTTAAACTTATCCATTTGAATATATCCTGTCGTTCACCTTTTTATTATAATCTTGAAGAGAGTTTCAATGTCTGTGCTGTTCCTGATCATTATGCTTATATGCATTATGATAATTTATCAATGCTAATATATTTCATATGTAATGTATAATATGTAAGCACAAGCTAGTATTCCTGCTTTTTACATACACTGCATTTTTATAAATTGACTAAACTCTCCAGCTCACCGTCATATATACTCGACGTTTTGGTTAAGTCCGTATACAAATTCTGACCCCACTAAAATGTATATTTTTTCCGTATCAACAGCGTACCGTAATTGGATCAACAGTATTATCCCTATGACTGATAAGGTATACTACGATTTAACATTCGAATAAATGGGCCAATTTGTCATACGCAAATTCATACTAAACTCGGTTTTTCAACAGGGATTCGGTGGTGGTACATCCCACGTCAACTGGCTCTACTCGGATTTGGCTGATGGTTTAGTTATTTTTCAATTGTATGATATAATTAAGCCAGGCATTGTAGATTGGCACCGGGTTCATCGGTAAGACATGGCATAACAATAAAGAAACTGTTATGAGACCATGAATATAGGCAGATTATAAATTGGCATGTTTCTGGTTCTGCAGCAAATTCTCCAAGTTGAGGAAGTTTATGGAAAAACTGGAGAACTGCAACTACGCCGTAGAGTTAGGAAAACAACTGAAGTTTTCTCTAGTTGGGATTGCTGGCCAGGACATTTCTGATGGGAATCCAACTTTGACTATGGGTAATATTTACTACACTCTACATTTAAACAATTTTGATTAAATTTTCCTTCAGTATTACTCGTTTCTTTATATTCCTGATTTGCTTGTGTTTTCAGCACTACTGTGGCAGTTAATGAGAGCTTATACTCTGTCGCTGTTGACCACATTGACAAACAGCGGTGACCCTATCGTGGAGCAAGAGATCATTCAGTGGACGAACGATAAGCTATCTAACGCTGGCAAAACCAGTAAAATCAGAAACTTCCAAGACTCTTCAATTGGAGATGGGCGTGTGTTGATTGATCTAATAGATGCTATTAAACCGGGCGTAATCAACTACGAAGTTGTCAAGGATGGTGGAAATCCTGAGGTACGGTCTATTTAATGCTCAGTCTGCATAATTTGTAAGTTCATCTTTTTCTTATTATTTATTTATTTATTTATTTATTCAACTTGTTTTCCAGGATAACCTAGCCAATGCCAAGTATGCTGTGTCAATGGCACGCAAGATCGGAGCTCGAGTCTACGCTTTGCCGGAGGATATAGCCGAAGTCAAGAGCAAAATGGTCATGACCGTCTTTGCGTGTCTGATGGCAGTCCGTTTGTAAGCTAAAGCCTGGATCTAATCATTCCCAACATGTTAGCTCTAGAATTATTAAAAAACTTATCTTTCAACGCATTTTAGAAAGGAACATGTAGGTTGTAATAAACAAAACGAATAAATTTTTTTTGAATGTGTCATCGATTTAAAATGTGCTCATACTCTTACTCTATATGCTAGCAACAGTTTTCTTAAAACTTTTTCAGATGTGCTAAGAACTATGGTAATTCAATAATTGCTTACTTTGTACAAGATTTCTTCCTCTGTATTATACTGTATTGAATACTCTTCTTGAGAGTCTCTGTTTCCTAAACTGTAAGAAAAAAGGATTTTTGAAAAGAAAGAGTTGTATTTTTAATTATTTTAATGTGAGATTCCATAATTATGCTACCTACTCGTAAGTAACTTAGTTGAGCTCACGCATTGTGTCTCCAAAACTGAGAATGATGAGTTGAATGTTGAAGATGATGATGCTGCCGCTGATGTGTGGTGAGAATGTGCTACCAAATGATCTATCTAAGGTTACTATTTTAAGCTTTATACAACTACGTTTATAACTTAATTTTACAGAAGGATATTGATGATTAATATATATTTTAGAGCCGTATTTTAGATGATAATTAACATGTAATTAATTAGTTAACTGATAGTTTATTTGTATAGCGTTTCATATATTATGGTCATATGTATGTATATTACTTCAAGATGTCTCGGCAAAGCGCTAAATGACAGTTGTACGGTAGCATCATTAGTATTAACAATTTTTAAGTCATATATCTACAAAAACTTGGCTTTACTTACTACTCTACATTATACTTATTGTACTTGCTTTTTTGTAACGTCAGTTCAGCTCAGATCTAGCTAATTTTATCGGAGTGGTTGAGTGAAGTGATGTGTGAAACTAACCGATGCTGTTCTAATAATCTTGCACGCCATATGTGACATACCTCCATTCATCAATACATAACTTAGGCAATAATACCGTAACACTCATTTTAAACAAAAGAAAATATAACCTACATGTCAAGCTTCCATTTTTACCACATGAGAATAAAAGAAAAGAATATACGAATCAGTAAACTTCAAAAGCCAACTTGTTCATCGTGAGACTTTCATTTGGCATCAAAACGTTACTTTAATTAGTCATGCAAATAAGTGTCACACAAATTTAAACATGGTTATTTTCTTCGTTCTTCGAGGTTTACTCATTGCGATTATTTGGACGAAAGCATTCGTTTGCATTTATCTACTCCACATTGACGGCTTAAACTGAAAAAGTTTCATGAGCTCATTTGCATCATGTCATTAATGTAACACTACCTGATAACTTTTGGCAATTTGTTGAGTAAAGGTAAACATAAAACGTTGTATGTGGCATTTGCATATCTCTTGTATACTTTTGTGGTATTACGTTTGAATTGACCGATAAAATGTATGTTATCCTCACTTGAAGCAAAAAAAATATGCCGAAGACAATGTCAATGACAGTGAACGGATATGGACTTGTAATGCATGATACATGGGCAATCTAATGAAACTAGAGTAGTTTCCACTTATTCCAATCTTATCTTCATAAATCCCTTTCCTGTAGGCAACAATTTAGACAAATAGACACAACTGATAAAAGATGAAATCATCGTATAAAAATTTAATTTTACATGTGATACATGTCTTCCACTTCAGTTGGCCGACAAATGAAGATTTTAATGGAATCTCGCTGTTGGAAAGATACATATAACAAATTTTGTGTTGGTTGGAAAGTAATATCAATAAATGTAAGTTAAACATGATTAGTCACCTTACTGACTAAACTCAGCAGTTAGCAGTGCACCGGATACTAATCTTCAAACCATTTGCATTCGTTTATTGAGCAACATCGAAAGCTATGTGCTTTCCGGTGCAGAAGATTTACATCTCAAAAATTTATTAATACAATTGATCATTATCCAATTGAACTATTTGACAATCATCATCAATTTTCATCAATTAACAATGGCATCAGGTATATACTTACTTAACTAAAGTCAATCATCATGTTTGTAACTAATCCAAAATCGGAGTTTCATGCAACCTTTATTTCCACAGTGAAAGAGGGAGATGTCGCAAATTTGCTAAGAAATGATGTAACTTTGGTTTGTGAATGGGAGTTCTTTTACCACAATCTCGGTCTACAGCGTGATAATACTCCTGCCATCAGACAAATCTGGCACCAGTCCAATTCCTCATTCAGTCTTCTGAAAGAAATACTTAGTCAGTGGGTTTCGGAAAAGGGTTCCCAAGCCACAATTACCTCATTGGCAGACGTTTTGACAATATCAAATCATATCTGTATCAAAGGTATTTTTCATCATAATTATGCATCAAATATAACCTATTACTGGGGCAAATTGAAACCACTTAATTACATGACTAATTGTAGATGTGCTCCTACAAAAGTTTTCCCCGGTATCCAAAGTTGAGCTTAATATTGCAAATGGTGTTGCTAATGATAATGGTGCCTCAACCGAAACTAGTCCGATTGACACAGAAGAAGACAGGATACTTCAACAAAAGGTTTTTGAGAAGTTTTCACTTTAAAGACTGTTGACGACAGTAATAATTTGCTGAGCATTTTCCTACGTCTTTTTACAGACATCCGGAGGTGTTACGATTTTGAAACTGGTAAATAACATCCACGGTGGGAAAGGAAGGCTCCTCATTTTCATCAGTCACTTTTTGTCCATGCTTTCACAAATTGGAAACAGACCCGTCGCCATCATTTCCATCAATGGGAAACAACGATCCGGAAAATCATTTTTGGCTAACCAATTCATAAAATATTTGAAATACAGAGAGCTGGGAGAAGCGTGGCTGGATGAAAGTCTAGACAGTTGTTTTGAATGGCGAGATGATTTCAACAGAGTGACTTCCGGAATACAAGTCTGGTTTGAGCCCCTGTTTGTTAATATTGATGGAAAAGAGGTCGCTGTAATTGTGGTGGATACTCAAGGTCTTCACGACAAAAATACTGGGGCCCAAGAAAACTCCATCATTTTTGGGCTTTCGGTTCTTCTCTCATCCGTATTCATTTATAATGAAAGGCATGTTGCTGATGATTCTTTGCAGTACCTTCGTTCCTATTTGGAATTCGCAAAGTTTGCCACCGCAGGTGGAGACGATGGGTACGTTTTGACATTCTCAATTTTGAAAACTTGTAGCAAGGAAAGTGATAAACCTTTTTCATTTGATTCTATAGAGCTGACGGTTTGGTATTTCAAAAACTGATCTTCCTCCTCCGCGACTTTGAAGCAGAGCGAGAGTACGCGTTTGGATACTATGATAATAACAGTTGCCCACCAAACCAACCTAAAAATCTGAAACAAACCATGTTTGAGTTGACTCGAGATATGCATAACGAAGCAATCGATACAAGAGTAGGAATTGAAAAGTGTTTCCAGGAAATTGGCGTTTATGCCATGTGCGGCCCTGGAAATCAGAAGCCACATCGTCCTGAATATCAATCAAGTTCAACTTGGGACCCTCAATTTCGAGCTTGCATCCTAGATTTCGTTTCCAAGATCTTTGGTTCCGGATATTTGTTGAACTCAACTAAGCAATTGTTTGGACAAGAGCTGACAGGGGAACAGCTAAAGGAATATGTTTCCAAGTGGGTTCAATTGATTCAGGAAACTGAAGGAATGGTGGAGTCAAAAACAATATTTGAAATAACTGCAGAAATGTTCTACACCAAGAAAATTGAGGAAACACTAACGGAGTACCGAAATATGATGAATAGCCACCTTGATGACAATCGGACGGGGATAGTGGATGCAGATTTTAATAGGTACCATGAGCTCTAGTTGACAAGTGTCGAGACAAAGTTCTGTAACGACAGAGCACTCGGAGGGGAAACCTTGTTGAACAAATATAAAGCAAAGTTGCGTGAAAGAATCAACGGGGTGAAGCAAGACTTTGTGCAGGTCAATGAGGCAAACAAAGCTGCAGAGCAGCAGCGTAGATTGAGGGAACAGGAGCGAATTGCTGCTCAAGAAAGGGAGGCTCTCATGGAAAGACAACGTTTGGAAGCCGAACTTGCGAGACAGCGTCGGGAGGCAGAGCTCGAGAGACAAAGGGTGGAAGCAGAGCAAGAAAGTCGGCGCAGAGAAGCTGAACTAGAGAGACAACGGCAGGAAGCAAAACAATTGGCTGTTTCCACAGCAGAAACACGCTACCAACAGACTTTACAGGACTTGCATATTTCACAAGGGAAGCTTCAACAAGTTGTAAATAATCGGGAGAATTATAAATCCCCAGTGGAGATGAAGAAAAGGAATAGGGTAATGGGAGTTGTTGTCTCTCCAACGAGGTGGACGGAATGGAAATTTGATGCGGGGCTGTATCAACAAGCACTTCAACCGGCGGAAGCTGAAGTACAGGCAATGCAACAGCGTGTTAATGATGCGGAACATTTGTTGAATGTAGCAAGAAATTCTTGAGCTCCGTTTAATGTAAATAAGGAAATAGCAGAATGAATGAATCTTTGAAGACAGTGTAATAAAAACATACAAATATTATTAATTTGTATCTCTACATAGAATCTATAACTTGATTGCAAACATGATGTCTCTCAAAAATGCCGTTGTCCTCATATGATTTTCTCATCCTATCAAGCATTTCATGCAAAATGAATGCGAGAATAAGAATTAAACATCACCGTTGGTATCGTCAAAAATGTAAAATCTTCAAATTATATTTTCATGCTATGATATTTCAGTTGAAAGATAAATTGGTTTAGAATTTGACATAATTTAGGGATGCATAAAACATTTCCATTAAATCGGTTGCTTGCTTAAACCTCTTGTACACAAATTTTAAAAACTAAAAAACTAAAAGACTTGTCGGAAATTGAGTGTTTAGGGGTAATGTGGCATGTTAAATTGACTAGTCATTTTAGTAATCTCAAAAATTGAGACCCCATTCAGCTACATATCTGACTATGATTGCACAGGTTTTATCCATTCTTCCTATTCCCTTTCGGATTCAATCAAATCCTGTTGAAGGCTCACCAGGCACAGTTAGTAGCTTCAAATTTCAGCTCACAGCGTCGCCTTTTAACCTTTAAGATATTCACATGTCTACTAACACAATACATGCATAATTGTTTAATGAACTATACAGTACATAGTAATTTCTCGGGTTTGTACTTGTACAGTATAGTAGTGTCAACCTATTTGCCTAATACATGCCAAAAGAACGGGAAGAAGAACAAGTGGAGGTGTAATATATGTATCATTTGATTACTTTTGTATCAATGAGCACAGTACATATTATATGACGAAGTAACACCTTTAGTATTTATAGTTACACATTATGATTAGTAATTGTATAGTATATTGTACCGGCAAGCATGTATGAATCAATCCGATAGAGCAGTGTTTAGATTGTAGCGTACCAGGCAACTCTTTGTTATGCATGTTTTAAGTAGCAAGTAAGCGTATTAAGAAGTATCGTTTACCTTGCATAAGTAAATTCACCATGTATTTATTCAACGCATAACGTCTTCACAAAAATGCTCCCCAGTCCCCGATGGGTGGCTTGAAAATACTTTACTGGTAATTTTGGAAGACGGGGTTAGTAGAACGGAAAACTTCGAGGAGTGATAAAGAACTTACATTTTTGTGTCTCCCATCTCATTGGGCTTGTATGACTCGGCGTGGTCCACGTCGACATATTGTTGCAGTGGTAAGCTATATAGCCAAATTAACTTTTTAAACGTTAGGATTTAATTTGTTTCTACTCTTTCGTAATTTAGAGATTAGATACTTCCTTGGATTTATTGTAACAGCCGATTTATTTTACCTTTAAAAGGCATTAATTAATTAACTTTCTTTTTTTGCAGGATTTCAGCCAGGTCCATATGTCTACGCAGTCATGCCTTTTGGAATCGGTCTGATTTCGCAGCTTCCATTCTAATAGTAAGTTAGTTCGACTATGAAAAGTGTATATGCAAATCCAATAATTTTTATGATAATATTTTATAATAACGCATAATGATGCTTTACATTCTTCCGTTTGGCTTAGATCTTATTCACAGGACGCTTTCCACACTCTACTAGCAATTGGTACATTTTCGGAGCATTCAACTACGGGGCAAGGAATCGTGAATGAGAAAAACTGATGAAATGGCGAAACATGCAATGTGATGTAAGTGTACCATACGATGTATTTAATTTAGTTGTTGTAAAGACAGTAAGTAAACTAGAATCTTCCATACATTTTTTTAAATCTAACCGTCTACTTGTTTTTACAGAGTTGAACCGTTAGAATAAACTCAGCTTTGGAACGAGGCTAAAAACCATAGGAAACAACTAGAACAACTACAGCAACATATGGCGACTTTGACAGAGTTTCAAAATGCAGTTAGAGTACTTCTAATGTATACCTAGAGTAACCCAACTATTTAGGTAA
>JAQGAP010003015.1:0-13450 GCA_034697805.1 Orchesella bifasciata | reverse complement strand
TTTAAAGAGCATATATACGACATAGAGCAAGTCACATTCCATCAACGTATAATTTTGGAGGATGATCCTTTGTAATAAACCGTATGGCTTTTGATAAAGGAAAAGCGGAGCTATTAAGTTAATGGAGCGATGACAGTGATTGAGGCGTGTATCATTACATGAATCTGCACAATTTTATCTTAAAATTCCAAATATCTAATGTAATATATGTATTGTAGCATTAGTATCATAATGTTTTGTAATAGTAATGTGAAACAATAAAGTATTCTGTGATTAACAAGGGATTGGTAGGTTAGTGGATGAGATGCGGATGGATGTTTTCGTATTCTTTTGACTGACTGAAATAGGCGAAGCTCATGAATGGATGGATGAGGAAACATTATGTGTGCAATAAAATGACAAAAATGTACTACATAATTGCCTCTTTTTGTCATTTTCTTTAAAGGTTTTTGGCAAATCCACCACAATATAATAAAAAGTACGACGGAATTGCGAGGGAGTCGCTTTTTTTGTGAAGTACGACGCATTAAAAGTAACTTTATATATGACTGCGTGGTTTGGCTTAGGTACGCATATCGTATCTTATACTTGGAAATGGAATGATGTTTGAGTGATTCCTACAAATTTTCTTGGGCATGTCGTGTCATGTCGGTTCACTTTACTTTTTGTGTGTTTAAAGATTACTTTGTAACATGATATTTGCTAAATAGTTGGATGCTGTGCTGTGCACTCTTTCCCTTTCGCTTTTAAAATGCTTTCCGCTGACAGCTTGAAATCAACGAAAGGCTTTACTACTTTCATCCTGTTCCGCATTCCTTGTGCAGTTTATCGGTTCCCTTTTGCCATGTTTTTTTCTAGCAATACACTAAACTTTTGCGTTTCTGTCTCCTCCATTCCTTAATATCTTAACTCATTCTCAAATTGAACTTTGACAAGAAACAAGAGATTTTTAACGCACTTTGCACATTTTTTTTCTGTAAGCCATCATGCATGTCAATACTTGCTGGAGTTAAAACCTGAGTGTGTATGAGAGAGCGCATGCGATCAGCCAATGCAAGGGTGAACTATTTTTAGAAAGCGAAAGACGAAAAAATGCACACTTAAATTTGAGATTGAAGAGCAACTCCAGACATTACTTTACTTTGCAGAAATGGAAACTGAGCACATGAATCATGACTCAACAGCAAGCTGAAAAAGTTTTACTTGCGAAAAGCAGTGAAGACGAAAAGAGTTATGTATTTATTCTTCTGTATAGACATTCAGTCACTCATTCATTCAACCATTCACTGAAATTCGCTAAGTTCTATCTTAATGTCTTTATTTATACACATTTCTTGGAATCACGAGCTCTTGTGTCTTCTACTACGAGTGGTTTTATCAGCGCATTCAGTTTTTCACGACTAAAAATGACCTTTTAAACTTGGTTGATGCTCGGTGTGGTCCATCTGCCTGGAATAATGGTGCAGGTGGTATTTTGATATGAATACAGCTGGAATTTATGCCAATATCACGATGCATTGTGACGTCTTATTATTGTGTAATGCAATACCACTTGGCGATAAAAGTTGTCTTTGTAAAATGAGACATTCACGAAGAGCCCGAGTTGGTGTGTTAAAGGAGAAGGACGCAGGAGGGAGTTTCTTCTTATGAAATAAACATGAACTCCATCCAATATTTCATACAACACGATAAAACAAATGCACGTAATGATTTCAACCAAAAGATGGGAAAGAATATATTTAAATTTATTTTTATTCCTAGTTGGCAAAAGTACAGATTTGGAAGCATTATAATATGCATGCATAAATCTGCACATGCATCAAGCATCAAATCATATATGCCATGCCTCTCTGGCTGGATTTCATGACAGGCGAGTTGAGAGTTTGACGGAGTTTAGGGAAATGTGTGTGAGAGAAGAGCACTGAAAGTGAACATCACAGGAGATATCACGTATGTGCTGTTTGATATTATGTTACAATATTTCTTCTTTTCCCTTGTCATTGCATTCGTTGGGATTGGGTGTGGAGGAATATCATTCTCCTGCATTTGTCTTGCCTTTTTAGTATTAAACTATTGAGGATATGCAAAATATATGCAATGTATATTATGTGTGTCATATAACTTGTTCTGCTATCTCTTCAGTCAGCTCATCAGAGCAAGCCAGACTGCTTGTTGCCGAATGGCGAATATCCATAACTGGTCAGCAGCTCTGTTTGATGATGAAGGTAAATATTTTCCATTCATGATTAGCTTACGTCAGCGACCAGTTTAGACATTTATCTATGAAACGCAATGGCATAATATTCAGTCAGGGAATGAAACACAAGCTGCACACTATGCAAATAACGTTTGCACGCGTAAGCTACGGGTCGATGAGTAAAAATTCAATTGAAACTGTCTGCTGACCCCTGACTTTATTAAAAGTTGTTTTAAAAGTTGCATTAAAAGTTGCATAATTTCGCTGATACAAGTTAAATATAGTCATATTATATTACTTAATGTAATTAGAGTATTGTAAAGTTAGTAAAAAATTAAAGTAATGTCAATTTTTTCTCTGAGCTTGCTGAGTTCTCAATTTCAAACCCGCTATTTAGCAGTACATGACATGAAGTTCTACAATTTGCCTTTATATTCTGGTCAGGGCACTCCTCAACACAAAATGTTTGAAAATAAAATGTCATTATAATTTTTGCCACGCCAGTTAGCATCAAACTAACATACACAATTGTCGACATTTTGAGAGCACTGCTCAATTCAAATTCAACCCGAGAATAATATTTTTTTGTCTGCAAAAAGGATAAAGATATTAGTTAAAAGCGACAGGGACGAGATTTGTAATGCCGACATGACACATGTACCAAAACACGTTCGACATAAAAATTATCCGACGAAGTACAAAAAATCATTTAGCATATGCAAATTCGCTAGAGATATAATTTCAATTTGAGCGAAAACTCGCCATTTGAAAATGACAAAAGAGGAAGCCACTTCAATTCTAACGCTGTCCATCAAACCCAGTCTCGTCTCACATTCAATGCAAAGCCAATGTCATGTTCAATTATATATTCAGGTGGTCAATGCGTGCCATATCAATTTCATTCTTTCAGATTTACTTTTTTGGGGTCTGATGCTCTAGACTCTCATCTGATATGATACGGCTCATGTTACAATAGACGTCAGCGACTGTGTTCCCATTTGATTTTTGTGGTTGTTTGCAGCAACTAGCAAAGCCAAAGCCACCACGACGCATACACATAATGGGTTAGGTCCTTAATAACCTTGCCTTATTTGCATTATCGCTACCAAAGCCGCTATTATTATTGCAGCGAAAACTATCAAAAACGAACACCATTCATTCCACTACAAAATCATATACAAATAGATGTGTGTGGTGTGGTTGCTATTGTAGTTGTAGTTTGGATGAGCCAAAGGTCAACCTAAAATGCGGTGGAAAAAACTCGTTTTCGACAGATTTTTGATTTAGATTCAATAGCCATGCCCTTATTCTACATTTGATTGTTTGCATATTGCGAGAATAAAACCTATACCTTTGCGATTACGATTATCATTACGAGCACTATTATATCGACAACTACTACCTCTTCTCCTCCACTCATTGACGGTTGAGACAGCATAATATTACACACACAGCACAACTACAATGTCCTGGAGCGATTAGCTGAATGCTAATGATATGCTAAAAAGTGTGCCCTGTCGTAATATATTTTGAGTTGGACACATTACTGAGAATATAAGCTGATAGCTGATCCCTGCATCTCATCTCTTTTTATCAGATGCTAACGTTAATTGTGAGAAGTTTGTCAAATCAAGACCATCTAATGGGCCATCAGCAGCAATTACAATCACCCAAAGTGTTTCAAAACATAAAAAAACTAGATCACCTAGATCGCTATCATTTTCCTCTCTTGATTCATAATATTTGATAATTATCATAAATAATCTACAGCCTCGTTGAATCTGATGGGTGAAGAGTACCTAGCTCATTATAAATATTTGATATTAAATCTAACGAGCTATATATTCACAAGAGATAATTATAATTACTGTGAAAAACTAATATTTCTTTAAGAGGGCAAACGAATTATGTTGTGGATAAAATAGCAACGCATACAAATTAGGCTGGTGTAATATTTGCATATAATTTGAAGCTCTCAATATTGTTGACCAATGGGCAATTGTACTGCTAATTACTTTGATCTCATCTCTAATGAAATAGGTATCTGTGAAAAAGTTCAACTTGTTTCCTCTGTCATTAATATAGTTTTTTGTTCACTTGCTTCCATTGTTCTTGTTTTTGAATGTAGAATCTAAACTTAAAGTGGATGCCTTATTTTTAATTGTTCCTTTCCCATTTAACAATCAATACTAACACAAGTGTGTGAAAATAAATGCGATTTTTTCAAAGAAAAGAAAAAGGCATGCGTTTGGTTATAGCTTACGCAACTGCTAAGCTGCTAAATGCTAAAGTTAGCTTGGGATCGTTTTAAAACTTATTGATTTTCTGCCTTTCGTATTTTAACCTTTTCTCACGAGTTCACAATTATTTCTATGAAAATAAAAGCCATTTTCAAATTTCTATATTTAAAACAGCGCAGTTTAGAAGTGAGATTAACAAGAATTAACAAATTTTTGCTTTCTCATCAGTCCCTTTATGTTTTCAATTGGAACGAGTAAACTGGTTCAAAGAAGACAATAAAAATTGGTTCAATATACGAAAGGAATTCCCTCTTATTTCGACACGGCCACCGACGAGGAGACAAACGCTACAATTGCAATTCAGAATAATTTGCTTTAGAGCGTAATAAAATTGGACCGCAAAGGTCTGATAAAAAAGATGATTGTCCTGTTTTACGACGATCATTTGTAAAAGTGTTAGGGAGAGAGAATGCCGCACAGATAGCCAAGTCCAAACATGACTTGTCATGCTTGTTAAAGATTAAAAATGCAACTTTTTTTTTATTTCTCTTATTGAAGCAGCAGGTAAGAGAGCCTATGAATTAGGCAGAGGATAGGCAGTTGTTATAAATTGATGAGATTAAACGGGAACTGAGCCGGCAGAGAAAAGAAAAGTTTTTCTCCACGTTAACTTCACACGAAACAAATTTCGTATGATTAGAATGTCCATGCGAGTGCAATCCAGTGAGATTACAAACAGGCAGATTTTTTCTGAGGCAATGGCTCATTTTAATATGCGGAGCGGACAACCATATAACTTATTGTCATGCTAGGAGCAAAGCAGGGTATTATATGGATATTAGGCATGAAACCAAAACCAAAGCTAAAAGCTCCTTTGCGAACAAACGGAAAGCGTCAATGAACAGACGGAGGAAGAGGTGGAGAGCATGAATCAAATTTGTTTTTTTTAAAAAAGGACTCGGGATTCTCAAAAGAAATTTTCTTGTCCATTCTAATACAACGGATTACCCACCACGAAGTCAACCTTTCTCCTTGCATAAATACAACTTGGGCTCTCTAAATCTGATGACGAGGAAGAGTTATTAAGGAATGCTCAGGCCAAAAAGTTGTAGGTGTCCACATTCTCCACTCATAATTCCTCTTCTCCGGAATAAATCAAGTTTCATAAACATTCCTCACCCCGAAATTTCAAAAATTAACACAGCATACCATTCATACTTAAGTCTATTACATAATGGAATGTTGGTCTTTGGTATTTTCATTTGAATGACAATACAAGTAGCTGTATGGTGCCGATCTTGTCCTAAGGGTGAAGGGATTACGAAGGAGTTTGAGTTTACCTACCCATTTCCAATAGCTGAAAGGCAAGTTCATAATGGTAGTGTTAATGTAAAGAAGGAAGGACACAATTAGGCATTTGAATTTCCAAGATTGAACTTTATGGATTGAATAACAGCGATGACGGGAAAATTATGTACCTTATGCAATTTCAATGGAATGAAGTTAATCTAGCCGCTAAATTTGTAGGTCACGAAATGACGATGAGAAAATTATGCCAATAAAATTATAAACATTTAGGGATTAGACTTGAGAAAAAATAATTTATTTTCTTTCGAAAAAATATATAGTGGATTGGAGGATAATTGAAGATTAAATTAAAGTAGAGTAGGTATGAGAGTACTATATGATAATGCAATAACCATTTAAGCTAAATGGGGTAAAGTTGTCAATTTGGGAGTTTTCGTTTTACATCTCAAATATTCACATTAGTAAAATCCATAGACGCATTTTTGTGCGATTTGCAATTGTAAATATGATTAGAAGAGTAAGCCTACTTATGGATGGACACGTTCCTCATATTTTAATATTTATGCATGAGCTCTCCCAAAAGACTGGCTGAGTGCTACATTCAGCTCAAATGATGAGGTTTTCTATTGTTGCGTGAGGGAACGTATGTGCATTTCTGATGTGCTTCTGGCTCATTGCACTTTGTGCCCATGTTCTTCATCGTTAACTTTGCGCTATGACTGATCCAATATTCATTTATTTCAATAATAACAATAATAATGCCGTCTCGAGCCAACTCAAAAAAAAAAGACGAAAGAGGAGGGATGAAATGGAGTAAATAGCTGAGTGTAGGCATGCCAAAAGATAATTTGAAGGGAGATAAGAAAGAATCATTTTTGACGAGTTGGGAGCAAGCCGTAGTCGTTTGCCACCTTTCATCTCCTTTTTGCAGAGCTCTGCTATAAGAGCCGGTCAGTAATCAAGTTAAACAAAAATGTTAACGATTAGGTAATAAATGAATAAGCGAATGAAAATACGCAGGGAGATGGATGGGCTCATTCTTTCAAGTCAGATATAGTTACATAACAAGTTTAGCAAAGTACACGGCACGGCACGACCATAAAACTTTCAACAAGGGAGTAACAGTTATCAACTCAACGAAACAATGGGTCCATCCGTCTAAAGAAAGTGCGTAAAGTAAAGAGCAACAAAATGAAATGAAAATTGGAATGAACTATCATTCTTTATGCTGTTGCAGCAGATACACATGGCATTGCTACTACCCTGGCCGTAATTTTATTTTTAAGGTAATCCAATTGAATGTGTACGCACGAATAGCTAAAACTGAGGGACAGCCAGCTTTCCCATTCTTATTCAGTTGATGCTCAAGTTCTTTTAGCACATAATTTTCTTACCAATTGAGATTGCTCCTTAAAGTGTTTAACGTTATTTAATGTTGTAAACCTCCATTCATGTGGTTCCTTTTTTCTACGACTAAAACACCATGCTCTCTCTCTCCACAAACTAAGGCTCATGCATGATCATCCCATCTCATCCATTATCATTTTTTGGATTCGAAGTGAATGAAACAAATTCAGAACTTGAAAAAGAAACCATACGTGTTTGTGTTTTGTACATTACTTCATAGTTAGAGAATCGCTTATCGTCTCCTCAGGATTTCATTTCATCCCATCGCTATATTCAGAAGAATGGGTTACAAACACTAGAAATTGGTATGCTGAAATGGGACAAGTCCATGAATGAAAGAAAAGCTTGCTTGTTTGCTTGGCAAGGAGCGACTCACGTGAATTGATACGTACCTCCTCTTTATTTTGCAAACAAAAGAAAAATTCCTTAGAAAATTGTATTGCATAACCACAACTACATAAGAGGACAGGATGACATGAGAAGACACCGGTTTTTTGGTTGCAATTTTCAACTTGTAAATAGAAAATGGAAGATAATCACGGAATGTGTGCTATTCACAAGTTTGTATTCAATACTGAATGATGTGGTTAGAGCCGACGGAGTTGGCCCTCTTGTCAACTCGTCTTTTCATCGATAGAACAGGGCTTTGTTGCCAATATTTTTGGAGAAGCCATGCAGCTCATCCACTATCAATATCTGCAAGAAGGCAAGATTCCATTCTGAGCTTTTTTGAAAAGTAGCAATAATGGCGAATTACACACAAAAGAAATAATTACAATCACAATGCACCAAAGATGCGATGATTGAGTGAAAAGATTATCGAGCTGACTTGACTTTGACTTGTGTAATACATGCAATTCGAATTATCGGATTTTGGAGGGACGTGAACGAGACAGTTAATTATTTTTCTTTTTTTTAGTGATGTGATGATAATGATGGCGTGGCCCTAAGGTTAATACTGTTGGTTTTAATGCATGGCAAGCAAAATCAGTAAATCATTCTTCTCGGAATCCCTGTCAGGTTCCTCTACATTTCTCTTCCCCCAATTGAAACGAGCAGAAGAGAGAAACAAAAAAGCGTGCACACAGCTTCCGTTGTCTACACCATCCATTATTATTTTTTCTCCCTTGAGGTGTGCAGAAGATAATGAGTGTTATGCAACAAGTGAAGAAAAGAGTGAATCTTTTCTACCATACAAACCAGCCACCAGCAAATGATTGTGATTGCAATCGCGTGGTTGCTTATGTTGTTGTTATCAGCATCTGAACATCTCGGTGTTGTGGTAGCGATGAGATAAAAACGAGGATGATGAGAACGGAATGGATTTCCACTGTGAAAAGCACAAGCGCTCGATTGGATCACCTCGCCTAAAGTTGCAATTGCGAAGCATCATCTTCATCATCCCCATATTTATGAATTCAAGCTTGTCTTCGACATTTGCAAAATGTTTTGTTAGCCCCCGAGCTTCAGCTTCACTTCAGTTTTCCATTTCATTGCATTTCTATTTCATCTGGCTATTGTGGTGACGGTGACGATGATAGCTCCAACAAAAGAAAGGAAGATGAAGATGATGGGCAGTAATAAGACACGTTTTAAGCGCAAGTTTTACATCATTTTTCTCAATCATCCGTTAATGGAAATCTGTCAATAATTCATTAAAGACCTAACCCCACTACGTCTGTAGATGCCGAAGCTGTTGCTTCCTGTTTAAATCATTTTTCAATTTCCTCAATTCTCCCAACTGACTTTGCACATTCTCTCCAACTTTTCCTGTGGCAATAATATACCTGAATCACGATCATAAAAAAGGCCGGCTCACCGTTAAACGATCGACATTTTGAAGTACGCACCCAAATACAATAAAACTCGAGTTGGGGTTTCGATTGAATGCCATAAGGGCTACTGCAACGAAACATTTCGTTCGTTTCGTTACAATAAGCCATTTCACGTCAGCATCTCTCATCTTGTGAGGAGATTGATAGCTCATGATGAGTATATATTGTGCTTAACTCCTCATTTCTCCCTTTCCATTGAATCATTCTTTGATTGTATAAACTGCTTACACATTACATAACAATTTGTATGAAAAAAAAGTTCATGTCTCAACTAAAACTCTTGTTTACGAGTTTAAATCGCCGATGATATTTGCTCGCGTAAAATGCGATTGTGGCTGTGTGTATTTATGTTATGCTGTTGCTTGTAATTTGTAATGTGCGTTTTGATTGATAGCGTAACACACCTTGAGCTACAGCACGATTACTATGTTCCCTTGCATTTTGAAACGGGATTAGAAATGAACTTGGGCACATGCAATATAGAAATATGTACATTAGAGGCTGGTTTTATGTATTTCTCTCTTCTACTAATCATTTTTTTCATTGCCATTTCATAACAAAGCGCATTTAATAGAAGATTTAATTACATTTATCTCATGCTTTTTATTGAGCTCGACTCGCCCATTTTTCGAAGCACTCTGTTGCTCCTATCGTCTCCCATTGTCGTTGTGCTCCTCTCATGTTGTATTATTATTGAAATGGAATTGCAAAGCTACAAAAATGGTTTTGATTAATTAGGGAACCTATTTCTCTTAGCATCGGGAGAGTGTTAGTTAATAGAAAAGGAAAATGAGCAATTAATTGTTGTGAATAATTGCTCAACCACCACGGCCAAGTTGACCATAAAGCGGCGATGATATTGAATAGATTTTTCTATCTAGCACAAACATCTCACTCACTATTATATACGTTTTATCTTGGCGCAAGCAGCAATTGAATAATGAAAAATTAATTACATTCAATTTAACAATCACAATCGACAATGATTCTCCAATCTCCGTTCCATTTCAATGCAAATATTATCATTGGGCATTACATATGTAAATTTTTTAGATTAAAAGTTTTGTGCGACAATTGAATAAAAGTAATTCTGCTCGCTGCTCCGTCCTTCTTGTCCCTTCATTGAATGCAGGGGAGTAGAACATTCATGGCGATTGGGATGTTTACCCTTTTATGTTTGGTAAATAGGGCTTATGATATCTCCTTGTACAATATTTTTACTCGGTCGTTTCTTTTCTTAAGCTTATAATTTGTGGGTATTGAATTGATGTGAGCAAAAAAGCATGATGAATTTGCATTTTCCACTTTATTTCGGGATTCTATCATTAATTTTTTAGCTTGTGCTGTGCTGTATTTTGTTAATTGTCTTTGTCTTTTACTTTTTCGTTTTCCTCGTTAATGCAACACTGAAGAATGAATGTGCATGAGAGAGAAACTGTCAATTTAAATTATGGTTTTTAACGAAAATTCAGTGAGATATTAGAAGGAGGACAGTTTAGTTGAGCGTCAGGTGGTGGTTATTAATAACACTCATTTTGAGTATTGGCAACTAGTCAACCTTCTTTGCATTTTTTCTTAAAAAATTTCAGGGAAACTACCTAATTACAGCCATTGACGAGTTCCACCAAATCTAGGATAAGTAATAATGCATATGCATATAATATGCAAAACAGTCTTGTGCCACTATATTTCACCTCCGAGCATATTATACAACAGGGTGCTCATTCAAACAACATATTTTCTTGGCTGAGTTTATGCCTCCATAATATAAACGATGTTAATTTCAATTTCCATCAAACTTTTGTAATAGTGACGTCTCCTCCTCCTTCCTACAAAGTTGTCGATGATTATCTTGCTGATGATGATGATGATCGTCATATCATTCATTGTTTGGTTTCTCTGATGGACTAATCAAAAAATAGTTTTTCATTGAGCACGCATATTAATTGCGGCCCTCGTGCATGTTCCCGTTTAATATAATATTACTCGCTCCCAGCAACTCTATCTCCTTTTCTGACTCCCAATCTATATAATCAAAATAGTTAATGAATACTCTTCCAATAACCTCTCACACAGCATGCACACGCTCCACGTCATTAGCTATGGACAAGGTGATCGATAAAGTTCAGGTTCTGAAATGCACACACGCTATTAACTTACAACTGCACTTTTTATGCCTGTGGGTGGACTTTAATTGGTGGGAATAATCCTAATCATAAGCTGTGTTCACTAATGTACTACAACTATTTGTCATTGTTGTTAGTATTGTTATTTCCCAATAGTAAATAATAAAGATAGTTTATAGGATAGCGTAATAATAAGCCTGTAATAATACCAAGTGCACGTTGGATGATTAATGATTCGTGGTTACCCAATAAAAATGACTAAATTAAGGATAAATGGTGGTCTGATACGATGATAAATTGTGAGAAATGGAATATTATGGCATCGTCCTGTATGAAAGAGAACGCGTAAACGAAACACATAATCACTATGAAATGATGGGATTTGTGTGCCTATAAATAAAAAATGCAAAGTAGAAAATCCCCTTCCTGCTTTTCAAAATGTGAGCATATTATTGAGCACCAACTCCACTCCATTCAGACAGACTTAAAGTAATCAGTTCATTTGTCAGAGTAATGGCTTCTGCAAGGTTCATTCAGACTCCTCATCTAATGTCTCTTGCAGAGAGTCAAGACAAACACGCGAATGCAAACAAATGTGTGTACTTAATGTGTGTACAGAACAAAATTGTTCATGTCGTGCGTGAGAAGAAGTATCCTTCTTTGTGACAAATTACTCCACATCACATCACACGTAACTATTCTGATTAGATATATTTATATCTCTCTGTTTGAGCTAACTAACGATGCTTCTCATTTCGCAAACGAGAGGAGAAGTAGGTAGGTAATGCTGGAAGAAAAAGGGAGATAAAAATTGGTATCACAATCTTATTTAAATAAGAAGAAACTCTGCCATTTCGCATTCAATTGCATGAGCAATCACGCATATACCCTCAAAATGTCTGTCATATAAGGTAATATTCATTAGTATCAATGGCTTGGTTTATCTCTCGCATCCTAATTCCCTTTTTGTTCGTTTCTCCTACTTTAAAATGTGTGTAGATACGAAGCGTTTTAAGTGTTTCACATTTCGTATGTAAATTCCTTTTCATCTGCTTCCTCCTTTAGCATCAACATCAACAGCATGTGCTTAGCTAACCCTGAGGAGACTCGACACGAGACTCGTCAATCATATTTTTGTAGTAATTCCCTCAAAATATACGCTTCTTTCTTCCTGTTGCTTGTTCTTAAATGATGACAATAATGAGCCAACAACGAGCAGCTAATAATGGAATATTGTTTGCCTTTTTGTAACGTTATATTAACAACTTTTTTTCTCTCTGTTGTGTACACAAATTTAGAACCCGAATGCAAATGGTTGGTTAGAGAAGAAGCGCGTACGCATTGGCACGATGATGAGAGAAGATGATTTGCAACGACAAAACGCGTGGAGTAATAATCACAGCAGGGAGCCCATGTTAAACCAACCATGAGCATTATCATCATCAGTTTTGGGAATAACATCATGTCTTGACAATAAATCCCCATAATCACACACAATGCATGATGATCATCTCATGTTTGCTGAGAATATTTTCACGTAATATTATTATTTCACTATGCATATGCATAATACTCCTATTATCATGCTAGTACAAAGTAGAAAACAAATGAAATGAATGTTTCTCTAAATGACAATCAGCATCAGGTCATCATAAAAAAGAGGCAACGGAGAAAAAACTGTTTTCCTCACTCACTACGTTGTTATTTACAGCTTACAAGCCTATTTAAGCAGTCATAATGATAATGATCATGCTGATGTGATGCGATGCTCATCATCAGCAGTCAAAATTATCGTCATCAAAAGCCATAACAGAGAAAAAGTGTCTTTAGATAAGGATCTCTCTCGCTTGTACATCTTATTTTAAACTGTTGTGCAAATACATATCCTTTTTGGAATGCCTACTTCCTCCTTGAGTAATTCCATTTCACTGAGCTTTGTCCGTTGAATGCTGATGGAAAACAATGATTGTTTTTGTTTCACATGTTTGTAACTACTTAAGACTGATAAAGAGGCTTGTATACAAATGTATCTGATATGGAATGAAATGTGCACATCATGCTCCTTTTTACGTCAGTCAGAGCCTGTCTAGAATTGAGTTTGACTTTGTTCTAATCACACGAGTGAGTAAGAGCAGTAGCACTCTACCAGACAAATTATGTTGCCGAAGAACATACATGAAGCTTTTCTGAGGAAGAATATGAGCTATGAGCTAAGATACATTATCAATTGGATTACATCGCAAATCCTGCAGAAAGAAAAGTCAGTTTGATGATAATGATGATGTTGAGCGATGAGGAAGATGATATGTCACGATATGCTAAAATGCTCACACAAAA
>JAQGAP010003014.1:0-13454 GCA_034697805.1 Orchesella bifasciata | reverse complement strand
TTTCACTACCGGTACTAAGGGACGTTACACACTTTTTAGCTGGTTCTCAACCAACTATAATGAACATGAGGTTATAACAAGTCCAACTAGACTGACATAGAACGGAATACATACATTTTTTGAGCTATCATAGTCAAGGAGTCAGTTGGTGGTCTTTCACCCTTACTTTTTGTGGAAATAGTTTTGTTGGATTTAGCTCGTTATAAACGCGTGCCACAGATCCAATTGAATTTGAAAGGCTTAGTGAACATGTGAAGAGCAGCAGTAACAATGTCAGACCAGCAGCTTTTCGCCGAGTTCACTTCTAACTCGGCGATGGAATGCTCAGCAATAGACAAGTAAATATTTTACTTTGGGTCAGTTCACTCTTTCATCCTCCTCCGCATAAAGTAAGTAAAACGAAAGGGAAAGGATCGAATATAAAAAATCAGTTGACTTGTTCAGTACACGCACGCATGGCAAAGTAATATATAACGTGTGGCTTTGCTGCTGCTACCAGCATTGTCGCCAAATTATTATGACTAGTTCTTTTTCAGCACATCATCATAGCCAGGTTTGATATAGGCCATTTCGACACATTAATCCCAAGAGAGTCAGTGTATTTGATTTTTATGCATGCTACTTCAATTTATGATCCAGTGCGGAACATGCCAAACCACAAAGCTGGCAGCAGAAGTAATGTCTTTTAGGAGTCATTGTGTTCACCGAATGAATGAAAGCATATATACTTTCAACTGTGTAGGTAAATAAAGCCTAGAGGCACAAAGAGAAAGCGTAAAGGGCTATCTGCTCTTCTCGTTCACCCACATTTGCCTTGCATGTGGCTTGATATGAAATCGTAAGCCCTTGCCATGAAAACCAAATGAAGACAATTTGACCGAAATCAGGAAATAACTGAAGCTCACTTGTCTCTTTCACGTTTAACACATCTTGACTGCCGGGGAAAGAGTATGGGAAGAGCAGAGCCTAAAGCACATGTACTGCGTCAGATAGACTTGCTTTATACGTATCAAACATGAAGAAATCAGGTCTGTGCAGTCACTTTAGCTGAAAGGGCAACAGCTTGCCTTTTCCTTTCCCTTCTCTCCTTGTTTGTCAGATGAATGTCAGTTTGAGTTAGTCTTCCCGTATAATATTCACTTGGTGCACGGGACTGCACACATTGGTAAAAGCACGCTCATTCTAATTCTTCTCCGTTGCTGACTCTCTGATGCGTGCAGTTCTAAAATGCTGTTTGAAATCAATTTCCCTTTGTATTATTAGTGCTACGACGTATTACTATGTAGATTTTATTATATACTAGTTCAGTAGTACGAGTCACGATCCTTCAGTGTTTTAACTTGTGACGACCTGGGCTGGGATACACTACAGACAACAATATTTACAGCATGAAACCATATCATCTCACTCGGAGGCATGCATTGAATTCTCTCACCGGATCACGCAAAATTTAATGAAGGAAGGAAGCTACGGAATCATCCCTCATTTTCCATGCTGAACAACATCGTATCGCCATCACTGATATATAATAGCTTTTTCATACAACTGCTGCACAACTCTTGATGAGATACTTTGCTTCTGACATTTCCGCTGAATAAACAATATTGCATGAGTAGAATTTACAAGTTTAGAATGTTTATTATACGCTTTAATTTCTTTGTAGCAAATGCTGACTAAACATTTTGTGGAGAATAATATATGAAATAAATAACAGAGCCGTGTTGATCAAATAGAAAACATACAGAATCCGCAGGAATCGAAAAACATGTTAAAGATTGTGATAACCGCTGATGTTTGCAATATGAGCAGTAAAGTGACCAATAAATAGAGTCGGGCTCTTCCATCAAACTCTTATTATAAAAGAGAGCAACGGAAGCGGTATGATTAGTTCAATGTAAATGTATTACAAATTGTAATCGCAGTCGCTTTGAGTATTATTCACTAACGTTAATCATTGCTTTTGAATCCTTTCATTCCGCAGTGAGAAGCATCCCACAGTCCGTTGGTAATTTTACCTTTCGACAGTTGCAGTTAGCAGCATTTGTGGCCAGTAGTTGGAATTACTTTCACCCGAATGTCATATTTTTCAGAAAACAGAAGCTGTATAGCAATTCCACTAAAAAACATTAGGTCCAGGTGGTTTGGCTAGCAGCACGTAATGCGGATTTTGGTGTTGTGTAGGTACAGCGCAGCGAAGCGAAAGTGAACACTTACAACCTGAACTGGAGCAGTATTATAACAACGTATCCTTTTTCCACGAGTTCGCTCTTTGATCAATTCCTTTTACCACAAATTTTAACACTCCTCTATCTAAACAATTCATGCCAATACCGATTAGGTTAGTTTTTATCGGAATAGAATAGATAAAAGGACTAAACGAAAGTATGTGAAGTAAATAATTTGATAGATCGAATATAATCAAATGCTCTCAACACCACACAGCACAACTGGTCGAGTAGCAATGCAGAGCGGGCATACTATTACAGAAAAAGTGTGACTGAGCCACAAACACAAAAGAGAAATCGGTTTCATCATATATCACAAAGTTTTTCTACCACAACCACTCAAAAACCAAAGCCTTTAACACGGTCCTATCGTTAAAACAGCAAAACCCAGAAACAAGGCTAGCCAATAATAACGAAAGCGAAATCCTCCGGCTGTTTAGGGTTAAGACAAGTGAAAGTAGCAATAATAAAAGTAACAAATAAGCTAAGCTATATCTGTTTATTTTGTGAATGAAGCCTTATATAGCAAATGTCGAGCCTAGCGTAAGCTGAGACTATGCCAAACCCCAACTCTCATAAAACCAGAGTTGCTCCAGTAGCAGCTAGCTCGAGATGTATTCAATCTAAAGCGATTTTAGGGCTTTGGTAACTTTAGCGTACGTATCCAAAGGCTATTGTTATCTCACTGGAGAGCAATAATACAAAATTCTCGAGTATTTCTATTATTTCATTGAATTTTCTCTCAGCCAATCCCTTTTACCTTGCAGTCTTTAGCCCTGGCTTTCATATTAACAGAAGTAAAGAGTCAATGTAGAGTGTGTGAGCTAAAACCTATCGTTTTTGACTGTTTACTTTTCTCATCAAATCAGGTTCGGGTGGAATATGTGCTACTACTGTGGTAAAAAAAACCTCTTGGTGATCCACGTTTTGAGCGAGAACTATAGATTAGATTGTTGTTGAGGAAAATGTTACGTCTTTTGTGATACCTCGCGGATATTTACAGAAAACCATGTTTCACTTCATGGAACTCCAATCTGCTAACTTTTTGCTGAATTATAAACGTAAATATGGTGCCGAATGCCAAACGCAAACTACAAAAAATATGAGCCCCAAATACCATTTTTAGATTGATAATAGCGGACTATATACAGTTGCAGGTCACTTGTCACCCAACGCAATCCAAATCCAACACAATATTGTGGGCTGTTTACAAAAACTAATATTTCCCATTATATTTTTTTTTCATTCGCTAAAGGTTGGTGAATAGGTGCATGAAATGACAAACACAAACAAACGGTAGTACGTCAGCACGTGTAAGTCGACATGGGAAAGAGTTTAAACAAAGCGACAGAAAAAAACCAATCAAACGGAACATGAAGGGAAAGGGGAATTAAAGAATGAAACCTATCCATACAAAAAACTGAATACAAGTCGATGAATGAAATTGATACTTTGTTATTACTAATGAGCTGAATTAATGGGCGTCCGCATATTATCAAAGTTCTTTTCTGTTTGCCTACACCCCGGTCACTGGGAACCACAACCAAAGCCATGAAAAGTGTAGGAGCATTATTGCTCGAGGATGCAAACATATATCCAATCTCATCAGAAACGAAAATAAACTAGGTAACCCTGCATTGGACAGCCACCGAGAAAAACAAAGAGAAATTAGCACAGGCAGCACGATTGTGTCTTGACGCTAAGGTGAACTTTCTGCCAAACACATGTGTGGCACAAAAAGCTGGTACGTTCACGTTTCGGCCTTAGACAAATAGACAAGCGGGCAAATAGCAAAGATTTCTGATATTATTGGACAGGCACTCACTTATGCACACATAATACATGTGGCATTGGCAATCGATGTTGTATGTTACGTAGAAGAACGCAGCTATAAATCATTCAATTACACATTTGCATGCCAATCTCATTTCCTTTGTGCGCGTCGGTCAGAGTCTAAACTTGCGAGTAGTTACTGTCTTCAACTGCTGACTTAATACGAGCATAAAAGTCGAAATATACTTCATGACAGAGTTTTTTTTACCCATTTATCCATCATTCATTCACTTCATCAGCATGTATATACACGTGTTTAGCATATAACCAATCACACTTTCACAATTCAAAATTGAAAGAATAATAAGATGTATGCATGTTTGTGTACAGTTTCTTAATATTATATTGGCTAGTCTTGCTTCATATTTACGCATTGAGAACTTGGCACATGTCCCAATAATGCTTCATAAAAAACCAACAATTTTACTCAAGTTTTAATGAAAGTTCACAAAACTGCGTGCACAATGGCCGTTTAGAAATTCAATGTTCACCTCTTTATAATAAATAAAAATGGCAAGTGGGCCGACTAGTCGGATGTAGGTAGGCAGTCTTTTGGCATTATTAACGTAAAAATTGCTTTTCTCAACTTTATATTTCCATCGTGCTTACAATTTTCAGCCATTCCTTTTCTTTTGTATTCACATGCTTATATTTGTGCGTCCACAAGAATATTATGTAGAATAGAAAGCAAAAGCAACCAATTCATTCTGGGTTGGATTGTTGTGTATTGGAGAAAAGAATTCATTCACTTCAGTCATCCAGCTAGCTTGATTATGTGAATGTGCGTTGCAGCCGTGTACTCGCTAACCACAACTGTACACCACATGGGGTAAAGCCATAGCTCAAATTGGCTTGATACCCTGCTGCTCTCATTCTGGAGATAGAAAATTGTAAGAAGCAAAATGCACCATGTACACTTCACTTTCTATCTTTTACTTGCGCAGCCCTACCAAAATTAACAACTTTAGAAATATGCATATGCAAACTGATTGTGGGAGAAATTATTGTTAACGTGAAAAGCTGTAAGAGTACGCACAGAGAGCTGAATGTTATTTCCAAGAATAACAGCGTAGTTTTATTGACCTTGTTCCTTTATAGGAATATTTGATTAAAAGTCTTCTTCTACAATGTCAAACCCATGTTCAGTGTTTACATGACTTACGAGAAATGATTAATTACTTAGGATCTGATGTCAATGCCGATATTGCCCCTGTGAATTTGGTTGAGCACAAATTAGTTAATGAAGGTAATCCCAGGTAAAAGCTTGTAAAGACAGCAGCTTGTCACTCATCGGAATTGGTTTAGTTATCAAACCAGGTTTCAACTTCAAGAACTGTTTAATTATTTACTTGTTTGCGAACTCTTTGAATTACAAAGTTGTCATTATCAGCTCCCTTCTAAGACTGCGGAGTACCGTTCCAAGGAAAATTACTTGAGCATTCCCAGTAGCCAAGTTAATTGAAGGGCATTTTCTTGAGAAAAGCAAGTTTGTTTTCAAGAAAATGTCATCCATGATGCTACTAAATGCTTGTTACGCATGTGTACGTAAACATCGCGGATCTCGCAAAAGAGCAACGATAACGGAAGGAACAAAAGGGCTTTATTGTATTGTATACATGTAAATGTAACAAACCTGGAGCTATAAAATATTAAAAGAGAAAGTTTAATGACTAGATCTACAATAGCTCGTGTACTTTTATTGCGAACAAAATGTGATAAAGGAGATGGATAAAGCGAGTAAAGTAATCTTTTGAAAATAAAACATGGAAAAATAAGTAACAATTTGCATAATGCCACATTCCGGATTAATAGGCGCACAAGGGCAAACACGGGAAGCAGGAGTCAAGAAAATTTATATTATACGTGTATACTTATTTACAAAAGTCGTTTCCCATGCACTTTTATATTCCCATTTTGCATTTTCCTCTCATATTTATTTCTGTTCTGTTGCTGTTTCTTGCCTTCACTGTGGCATAACTCATTATAAATATGCAAATTCACTTACAGAACGTACGAGATGAAGGGAACGAGGATGAAAGAAAGTCTGGTTTGCGTACTTTCACATGTACATTATTGCGTTGTATGCAACTAGAGGAATATTATAGTTATGCCAAATGTGTTCCCAATAGAACAGTATTATGTTTCTACTGAAAGACCTTTTATACCATTCAGGTGGTGTTTCGCGATGTTTTTGTGAGACAAGGAGCTAACGGAAGTCAGATATTATTTTCGTGCAGGATATATAACCTAATGGATATTGTGGGGAAAGAAGTTTGCCGGAGCTATTTTTATTTTCACTGTTGTGTGGCTGCCGTACGGTGAAAATTTTAGCAAAATTTTCTTTCTGCGTGAAATCATACTGCCGCTGCACTACTACCGCACCGCAGGTTGAGAACCATGCGTTGTGTTGCATTTAATGTATTGCGTTTACGGACTAAAACTAAAAATGTCTTCAAGTTTTCTAGACACGTCTGCTATGTATGGAGTTTGCAAGACTTGTGAAATTTATACCGCGTCATGTCATAAATTTTCAGCCTGTTATTTGTAATGGACTAGAGAGATGCCTTTTTGCTGTTTGATACACGAGCGGCAACGCATGACACACAAGGTGCTCACAGCTCTGCTGTGTGAACAGGTTTCTGTGATTTGCATACGTAATTAGAACTCCAACAATATAATTTGATGATGGAACTTTTTTCCATGTCGTTCCTTCACTCCCATGATATTCTACAATGTAATCTAAATTTGTTTATGTTTGCTCCCTACACAATGCTTATCATCAGCAGATTACAATGCCGGTTCGTTGCAAGAGTACTACTACTAACAAATTAAACAGTTTGACTAGGCCTTGTACTCCAATAAGAAAGTGCAAAAAGTTCTTCGACCTTCACTACTTTCTTTCTTTCTTTTGCCTAATCGCTCAGCCCTTCCTGTCGGTTAAAACTAAAGTATACTTTGCCAAGGGAAAAGTACGACAATTTTCAAAACTTACCAGGAGCATGAATATCCAAAAGGTATTGAATTGAATCCGATAAGATTGCTTATATACAAGTTGATTCGGGTCACTAACACTTTGTATACATTGTACATTCACAAAGAGTTAGCTTCCAGAAGTAGTAGCTAACACTGTCAAATGAGTTTGGTGTTTGGGGCAAACTAGTAAATATAAAAACTGTTGTTTCTTTCAACTGTTTTGAAGTCACAAGTGTACACTTGACAAATTACCAAGATTTACTTTACGTCACTTGCTGGGAAAATCTATTACATTTCACGTGTAAATATCCAAAAGGTTATCCAATATCCAAACAAAATTCCTAGCAAAACTGACAAAACACTGACTTATGTACTTACAGTTAATGTCACCATTGTCTTGTAACTTTTATTTAATTTATACATTCAGTTTATTTAGTTTTTAGTTAAGATATTTCACCAGCACTGCTTTAATTCATTCTGTCAGTTTAGAAGAAATCTCAAAAACCAAACAGCAAAGTACATGTTAAATTAACACCACTTACTCATGCTCAGCTATCTGATTTCCAGCTCAAACGAACAACGTCCTTCCCGTTCGAACGCTCAGACTGAAGTGGGAGCTCACCCGGAAAGGTACATTGATTTTGGTTGTACGATTCCCCTCTCTCTATCTCTCTTTCTCCATCAGCCTTCAGCAGTGTTGCTCTCCTCTTGCTTTAGTTGCCTTTTGGTGCGTTAAGCTTTGTGTACGAGTTTCTCGGCAGAATATTATGCTTTACACACACACATTCGCTCCCAACCCAACATAACGTGAGCAGTTTCGGTTTCTTTCTGAGGATTTGAGTGTGACTGACTGAATCCGATGTTGATGGTGTGTTGCCTGTGCCTTACAACTTGCTACTGCTCCAAGTTTGGGCCCCACACTTCGGGGTCTTTGCCAGAAGCTGTTGTAGTAATACTAGCAGAGGCGGTTGTATAAACGTCGGATTTTGCTATCCCATGCTGTCTGGCACGTCAGGTACTCGGCACGTATCTTCTGCATTTGATCACATATGTAGCAGACATGAAACATGGTATATAGGTCCGCTTTTGCTTCCGATGATTAAGTAATATAACCATACGGCCTTTTCCATAAGTGCTCAGAGTATGAAGATGCCTTATGCCAAGCTATTCCCTTAATACTTTCTAACAAAAACGCTCTTTTCTGAGTTTCTTTGCCAAGAAGGTGATACATTCCGTTGCCTTTGCTGTTCTTTTTTCTCTCACATGGATTCCTTCTTGCTGTCATTATAATAAGGGCCAATGCTATTATTATGATTATTACGTATTTGGATGCGGATCTTCTGCCGCTGTCCTGTTCCTAAAGACTTTGTTTGCTACATTATCCTTTACAATGTGTGATCCCCTTTTTACCTTTTTCTCATTCTTTTGATCATGCAGTCAGAATAAAAGGGCACAAAAGGTGTCCTTATATTCTCACTTGGTCTTTTTAGCATTAGGAACTGTTCCAAATCTTTTGTAAAGTCCAAATAAAATGCTTACATGAAAAAATATAACCACCTCACCTGTCTGTTAAACATACAGACGTGTGTGTGTGTGAACATGCATTATTATTCTTGCCACAAACCCTTTTCTACACACTAAAGCTTTAAAAATACAAAAATGTTTGTAGATTTTAGTCTTTACACAAATGTTGATTCATATTCATGTGAATTGCACAATGTGTAATATTATGGTATGGTATTCCAAAACGAACTCTAGGGATTTTCAGCTGTGAAAATTCAGGATACCAAAAATATTCACTGGATGAAATTAAAGAATCTAGTGTTTAATAATCTATCGCAAAAGACGAACTTGAGTAATATCTCCCAGAATAATAGCTTTCTTGCTACAAAAAACGTTGAAGGAAAGAAAGCTATAAACAAAGAAAAACGAATGAATTGATGTTCCCCCTTCCGAAAGTAAATACAGGTTAAACATTTTCAGCAACTCCAAGTGAAAGACGAAGGAGCTCTTTTCTGACTCTTGACTTCTGTCAGGATAAAATACTTCATTTTACGTTACACATAAAAGCTTATTGTATACTTGGCTAAATCTACATAGGTCTGGGCGAGGAAAGAGGCTAAATGTAATGTAATGTAATAGTAATACGTAAAGAAGTCAGAAGAGAGTCTGTCTGTCGGATATTTGATGTACTAGCCAGTGTCGTGCTCGGAGTTAAAAGGAACGAAAGGGTATCCAATAAAAGAAAATGAAGCATGCTTTCTTGTACACACATTCATAGTCCCTTCCGATCTTGCATCTAGTTTTTAGACAGATCCTTTGTAAAGTGCCTGTATGTTTGTACAAAGGTTCTGTCAGAATAACAAAGGTGTTTTCCCCTTTGCTATTCTTATTGAAAGAGGTGAATGGCATTATACCACGGTGTGATCGAACACTAGCTTTTTAGTTGCATTTTCTCGAGGCTCGGATTTTTCCAAAAACTATACATATTATGTGTATATATTATATGATCTTCACTATCCGCTTCCCTTCAAGACTTTTTCGGAAAAGCAGACACCTGGAGAATAAGCCCGAGAAATAAGATATTGGGTTTGAGTTTGTCTTGTTGAATTTTACGTACGTCCCTAGTCCTTCCCCATCATATGAACATTAAGAAAGTAAAGCTGGCGAGTAAAGAAATATTGCCTGTGTATATCCATTTACTAAAGAACGTTTTCCGAGAAGAGATCCGTTTGTGGCTTGGCTTTGGCTCGGTCTCTCTTCTATCCATCCGCTTTCTTCTTCGTTGTTTCAACCAATTTTCTGTATTATTTGGTCTTCAGCCAAACTGAGAATTAAACAAAGTACAAGGGAAGGAAGCAGCTGAGCTTTCTACCAGCTCTCCAATTGAAACGTTTTCTCCGCTCTCAGCAAAATATAGGCAATATGTGCCCATCGCATAAGGACCAGTCAAGTACAGCACAAAAAAGAGAGGAAGTAAGTATGTAAAGCAGAGTTGTGGAAAAACTTTGGCTAGTAGTGGTTTCGTTTTATTTAACTTTTTTTATACTTTACTTTATGAAAAATCCTGTCCTTTCAGTTTCCCCGTCTCCGACATGTTTCTCAGAAGTAATCAGGCTAAATATCCAGATTTCTTGGAGAAATTTTCTATTTCCTTGATGGTTTATGTTAATGTGATCGGAAGAATAAAAGTATGGTGGAAGACGTATGACACTATTGTCGTTGTTTCAAATAAAAGAAAAAGAAGAAAGCATTCTTTTTGAAATAATAGGAAGCTCTTGCAAGCATGCTTGTTCCGTCCTCTTGTCTCTGTTGTATACAATTTTCTTAGAAATATCAAGCACCGCTACTATTTTGTTGGCTGGACCCTGTTCTCATTCTTTTCAAGATTCACTAAACAATTGAAAGGGGAAGACGTAACAAAGACAAGTTTTTGGAACTAACCAAAAAAGTATTTATTCTTCTGACATTGCAAAAAATATGCTGAGACATCAACTTGTCTTGTGTTAAGACACCACAAACAATGCTCTTTGAGCACTTGGCGTAGTATAAACAAAGAAAAAGAGAGTGGAACGTCGAATGATTTTGCATAGAAATCGTAAACGTGAATATAAAACTTTAGTGACAATCGTTCCTCCGCAATGAAACTCGTACCCATATATATATGTGTGCAGAAAAATGGTGAGGGAAGACAAAAAGTATTGCGAGTAAACCGTCTCGGGAGACACAAAATGATGAGGAGCTACATCAAAAAAAAAGTTGTAGGAGTCTTTGAACATTGCTGATGATGCACGGTGGTGCGATGATGTGATACCACCGTTCCGTTTGCTACTCAAAGTTTTCATGGGGAGCTGACACAATGCACAACGTTGATCGTAAAAACATCAAATGATAGACATGTGTATGTAAGCATCCTCCTATATTTACTTAAAGTTTATGGGAGAAAATGAAAGCTCAAAATGATTGAATGGTGGATGATGACGATGATTATGATCGTGGTGATGATGATCATCAACATAACAGCGGTGTAATAAAAACATGAGTGATGAAAATGAGTGAAACTCGCTAGCAATTACTAATAATCTATATAAATACAGCCCAGCACTACAACCTTGTTGCCTTCACAGCTTTGCGTACATTCTTTCGTGATACGGAGGCAGTGAAAACCATAATATGAAAACAAGGTTATCTTGTGTCTACATCCACAATAATAACGACCAGCGTAAACACAACACGGAAACTAAACTATTATTGCTTCTTGCTTCCAATTTAGACTTTATTTGAGGAAGCACCCCTGTCTCACGTGCACGTTGTTCCACAGCTCACCACATTGCATTTCTTGTTACTCCCATTTCGAGCTCTTGGCTCTTGCTGCTTTATCGATAATGCAGAGCCTGGAGCGTGTAATGAAATAAAAAAGCATCCATTTCCCTGTAAAGCACACAAAATAACAGTTGTACCTAGGATAAGGTGGATAGATGGATATTGACTGAAATTGGGAAGGTTGGCTCTCTGCTCCGGTGCAACCAAGTGCATCGCATCACGGGAAACTTGCACCACGTTGCACTGGTGGTGGTGCAGTTGCGGAGCTAAATTGCATTGCGTGCTGTGCTGGCCACGGAAAATCGAAAAGATTAATGTAGAAAGAAAGGAAGTCCTAAAGAGGCAGCTTTCGTCCACCGCCACAGAACAGAACATACATGGACTTTCTTACATTCACAAAGCTCAGCTTACTCTCCTTCTCCTTTGATAGTTGGTGCGTAGAGAAGCGAGGTAATGATTATAATTTGGTGTGGGGAAAATCATGAAACTTTTCTGTGGAGAAAGCACGTCAGAAATTTAGACACGACTCTTGCAGCAGCACCTTGACTTGATACATTTGTAATGCACTCTTATGTATAGTACTTGGCCATCCTATCATCATAATTTTCTTGTTACATGCCGTGCACTGCGAGTGCTCTAACTGTGCTAGCGGATCCTCTGTTGTTGCCAACAATACAAAGAACAAACAGTAATGCAACAGCCTAGGGTAAGTAATCGTATGGCCACACCGTATTTTATTCTTTTGTCACGAACATTATATTTCTTAACAGGTCGTCTGGTTCTCATTTCTCATTCACAAGAAAATAACCAAAGCCCTTGTTCGCCCTTTCTCTTTCTCTCTCGCATTCATAATCATAGCCAACTGCTCCTTTTCATTTTTTTGTGAGAAACTCCCTCTTCTCAAATCATTAGCGGTGTACCTTTCAATCATTTATTTCATCTAACTGAGCATTTCATGCATTGAAAAGGATGTGTGTTTTTGCTCTGTTCTAACAAAAAGGTACAATTTTTGTGAAATAACACACATCGCTGACTCGGAACGTTCCCAAGAGCCGGAGTGAAATAAATGGACGAAGGGTGAAAATAACAATGTACTCCATAAACATAAATATATTGCCAGATGGGTTCTTCGCATTTCCAAGCCTTTCTTCTCTTGGGGAGCCTCAACCAGCAATTCCATACCGAATTCACGGTCATCTCGTATATATGCCTATACAAGAGTGTAGGTACATGTACATGGGGACAAAAACCAGATAGAATATATCGCACATGTGTTTTTAAATGGATCTGTACGTGTATATGAGGCTGGTAAGCAATGTTCTTTTTATTCGGGATAATAATCTTGGAATATTTTTTCGATTTCCCTTCTTCCCCTCCCTTCCACGGTTCTCAATAACTAAAAGGCTACGTGTGTTATTCAGAAAGTAGTAGGGTGTTATCCTGGTAATAAGCATAAGAAACGGCAAAAAGATAATGCGTCAGTACACATATATTTTCTGAAACAGTTTGTTCGGATGATGCTCCCATTGAAAACTTCAAATCCACATGGCTCCCTTTTTATTTTATGATTTCACAAGGTGAGAATGGATATTATGGGAATTTAACATACTTGTTGTAGTTGTGAGAGGGCTGTTGGAACTGAATGGATGTGCTGATTCAAACTTTGAAACCGAGCCTAGCCAAAGAATTTGATTAGAATGCAGTATGTGTGTGTGAAATGTTCAAATAATGCACCTTGAGGAGATGATGGTGAATTCGTAGAGTTTGACATTGGAAAAAAGAACATATCGTAAGTTACAGGATGCTGTTATCTTCAACACATTACATTTTTCCTGGCTCTTATGCCCAATGACTTTTTGCATTCTTTCGTTTTGTCTGTTCCATGCTTTCGTTTGTGTTCCTTGGGATTTTCTTTTCACCATAAAAACGTCCTCAGCTCATATACTGATTGACATTATCGGCACTTTATGACACGACGTGCTCTACAAATGTGTCTTCCAAGAATGAAAAAAGAATGGAGAGCGTGAAGAGTCAACGGGATTTCTCTGGAGATTTTTAGCAGCTAAGCTGAGAATTGTCGTGTATAAAAGCTAAAAAAAA
>JAQGAP010003013.1:0-13463 GCA_034697805.1 Orchesella bifasciata | reverse complement strand
GAAAATAACTTTGGCTTTATCAGTGAATAAACAATTCAGGCGAAGTCCTTGTTTGAGTGTTTTCATTTTCATGCACGAGCTTTATCTCTCTGTGAAAGATAACGCAGTCGATATGAATGAGTGTGTTGTCAAAATTGTTGATTCTACACATAATATAGTAGCAGTATGGGAGGATGCATGGAGTATTACTGAGCAGATTTTAAATCCACTTGATCTGTTGTGGAAAGAAGCAAGTGGTTGGTGTGTACCGGACAAGGTTTGTTTACTAATTCAGCGAAACTGGGGGAATTTCCTGCGAAGGAAAAGCGTGTGCACAACTTCGAGTACGTCTCGTGATACAATCAATGCTTAAGTGTTTTTTTGCAACAAATGCGCCCTTATGAAAATCACTGATCACATACATATTTGTTGCAGTAGCTAGATATGCGATCCTTCTTCCTATAGAATTATAC
Organism: Orchesella bifasciata; assembly: GCA_034697805.1. NCBI lineage: Eukaryota > Metazoa > Arthropoda > Collembola > Entomobryomorpha > Orchesellidae > Orchesella > Orchesella bifasciata. The sequence continues at coordinate 13,011 of JAQGAP010003013.1, read as the reverse complement.
ATAAGTTAGGGCCAAAGAACTATCTCACATAACAAAACCCTCCATTCCAAGAAAAATAATTAGAAAATCGCGGTTCACATAGCCCCATTTATATTCTATTGTTATAACATATACGTATAACATATCCCTTGTCAAAAGTTACAGCAAAAATTTTTTCAAGAATGAGTGACTTCAAAACTCATTAACAGAAAAATAAAATTTTTACTAATTTAATAATCTATAGGTTTATATCATTACAGATCTTTTAGTATATATTCTGTTACTTTTGATCCCGAAATCAAGTTGAGTTATAACACCATGTTCCAGTATCAAATCCGAGCTACTTGATGTTACTTAGTATAAATGTATGTTTGCGCCTGCTAACAGCCAGGTTGACTGGTTCAGTCCATTCACGTAAACTCACTGATTGTAAAAGGTCAGATTGGTGTATAAATAACAACGAAATTGCATCTTGTCCGTGAAGCGCTTATTTGATATTTTAATGGAATGGTTCTGGACTAAAAATTCGATTAAAATGCAATACACACATAAATATCTGCTTTCTTGCAGTAATTTAGCTAATGTTTCTCAATGCCCCATTGATGTATGTACATGATCCAGTTTTTCAATTCCCAATTCTTTCTGCATCTGCGATTTTTGTCCTTGTGCTGCATTAACTGCTACTGAAAACCCAAGTCTATTGTATTAGGGCATAATGTTTTAAATAATAATAATTAGTTTTTTCGATTTACCGTGTGCCCGAAGAGTTTTCATAATTTTGGTCACATAAAAACGCGTTCATGTGCTTAGAACCTCTCAAAAGTACCAGAAATTCGGTGTCCCTTTGCACACCATGAGACATAATATTGCTTAACACAGTTCTGAAGGCTGACTTCGTTTGCGTGTTGCATTTTTTCAGAACTTCTGCTCCACAAAGTTGACCCCAATGTGGAACGATTTAGTTTGCGCTTCCTTCTATTTCATAAGCATTTTCTAGATTTACTTCCGTGACTTCCAGTTGGATAGAAAGTAAAGATAAGTATTCAGATTCATCTACAAAAATGGGACTTTCTAACCTTGATCAAGATGCAGATACCTATTATTGTGGGGGAAATACTGCATAGGTTCACGCTATCAAAATTTTCTGGGAGTACATAAAACATCGCGATATACGGTAGATTTCCTGAGATTGGTGGAATGCTTAACCATTGACACTATAAGAATTGTTACTGTTCTTACCATTCATTGTAGTTATGCATCTATATTCACGTCTCGGACATTAAAAGCTCTCATCTTATGGAACGCATCAGCAAAGAAAAATCTCCAACAATATGAGTGACTCCAGTATACTAAAACAAAATAATGGAAATTTTAGCACATAGTAAATTATACAGGTAAATTGGATTTACAAGTGACATGTTTGCGGCTATCTTTCTTTAAAAGTTTTAAATTGTAATAAAGTCGTTGCAGAGTATTCATATTCACATATTTTACTAAGAAGCTAGTGAAATAATGTAACCGTACTTAGCTGAAGAAAGAGTTTTAATACGCAATGGATATGGTTAAAAGTCCTGCATAAAACCAATATTTTTCACATTCTCAATGAACCCAACTGGGATGCCAGTCTATTTTACTAAGTTTTAATGCCTCAACGGCAACCTTGAAGGACTGGATAGTTATCGTTTACGTAAGTACAAACTTTGATCAGCACTCTTTTTGTTTCATATAAAAGACGCAAAATGCATGATTCAATTATTGGAATTGATGGTACATTGCGTGGTTCCTTTGAAATGAAGCTCGTGATAGTGTGGACATGGCTTTTTCTCATACGAACTTCTGTTTTATCTGGTATTACAGCATAGGTATTATGAGTTAAAAGCCAGGTTGTAAAGATAAACGCTGTCATCTGAATAACTTAGAAAATGTATATTTGCAATTTTATAAACATCAGTATAACAGGTTTTTGTAGGCGTATGAGCTTGAAAATCTGATGTAACAAAGTCGAGTACTCTAGTTCTGTAAAATAAACTATAAAAACCTGTATTTCATATTAATACAGAATTAAATACATTCATATTGAATATTACATACACCGATTTAAATTGTAATGTTATAATCAATACATTGTGTACAAATCTGTATGAAACCAGTGGATTCTCAACGTTTCCACATCTCGGACATTTACAAAATATTGAACATGGACAAGCCATATTCCTTGTCAAATGCAGCAAGGAAGAATTTCCAAGAATGTGAGTAACAACAAAAACAACGACAACCCAAGTATAGAAAGAATACGTTCAACTTTCCTCCATTTTCAAAAGCACTTTTGAGCCTCACTGACTTCAGTAATATTAGTAGGATATAAAATCATAGATAATAAGTATTCATATACAAAAATGGAACTTTCAAGTTTGAGGAAGATACTTATTGTTGGGAAGCTATACATAGTTCACGTCATCCAAATTTTTCATGAGTACTCAAAAAATTGTTCCGATTGATAGGTTGTTCTCTTTTCTTTTGCACCAAACATATCCAGTTAAAAGTTTATGCAAAAGGTAGTTGTGTACCTATTTATTCTTAAAATGTCAACAGTTTAGCAATACCAACAAACACACTTGATGTCCAACAAAGGCTTATTTGTTGGTGTTTCTTTTTTTTCATTCGGTGTTTGGAAGAATTCAATGGACTTAACAAATCATCGAGCTGCATTACTCGCATTTATCCGTTTCTAAAGAAGTACCAGTCATCCACCAAAGTGAATTAAATGTATCAAGTTGGTATTAAAAGCCATGAACAGTCAAATTATGCATCCAAACGTTAGAAGGCAGCCCAAAATGAATTATTTCCCTAAGCTCCATTTATCGTCCTTGCGAATAACTTTTTGGGAACAAACACCGTAAAGCAACCATGAAAAATCAGTACGATATATTTATAGTGCGTAGAGCGACGGATCAACCCAAACGCATAGAACTTCTGCAGTCATCTGTGGGCTACTTCGAATATTTCATAGCTTCCTATGATTTCATACTGCTTATTCCATTCAGGCTGCGACGATACAAAAATTTTGTGACATATAAAAGCAATATTCTTCACCAGGTAAGTAATAACATTCAGTTTATGCATTGCAAAGTTTCTTTTAAATAGTTTTATTTACTTTCGGAAGGTTCTCTGCGCAGTCTTATTAATAAGTGGACTAACAAGTACGATTCCTACATTTCTTGACATCATAAATGCAAACATGTATGAACAACCAACCATGCTCTTCGGATTCCCAATATTTGCTGCTGAAATTCTCTATACACCTCTCTTTTTCAATGTGTTCTGGAGAAAAACAAACGATATTATTAGGTTTGCAGATCTATCGGCGTCCAATTTTGTTTGTCAAAGCAAGCTCCTCTACGCAGCTATAACTTTCTATCCGTTGTTTCTGAATGTGTTATTAACAGACCAGTTTATGGATTACGTTTCATACTCAGGTAAATACTCAATTGAAAAATGGGTGTATATCCTCCAAATTTTGCTTTTGAATGAAAGTTTTTATATGCTGTTTATCATGTTTTACAGCGCAAGATGGTTGGTATATGTTGCTGTTAAAAGCTATAAAAGTTACAGGGTTTCTGAATAATGTCATTTTGACCAATTTTGTGGATACATACATAACCATTCTTGCTTTGACGGCATACAACATGTTGAGAAGAAGTATAGCTGAGCTTCAAGATCTGATAGAGTGGAACAAGGCTAAAACGCAATGGAAACGTGGAGACTTCTCTTCATTAATTGATATTGCGCAAAGATTGAGATCTTTCTTTATTTGCTTGAACTCCATCGGTGGTTGCATAATTTTGACGTGGTTTTGCATGTTTGTTCCGTGGGTGTCGCATAAACTTGTAGATGCCGTACCTGGAACAGGTACTGCTCTGATAGGGGAGTCGGTGTTGATTTCTTTGACAAATAATATTTTAAACAAAAGCGTTCTTGGTCAAGTTTATTATTGGTCTTATTTTGGACTGTACTTGCTGATTCTGGTGCTTTGTGCGGAAGTCAAACGAGAGGTTAGCATTGTGCTTAAAATTTCAGTCATTTCTATCACCATTTTGGTAGAAGGAGACTTCAAATGCTTTATTACTCCTTTGTAGTGTGATAACATCAAACGGACAATGAAAAGGATTATACTTGAAAACGACCCTAATCTAATTTCTGGAAAAGCGGCTCTCGATCATGTTGAGACTGTCCTTGAAAATGTAGGAATACATGGTGGATTATTTTTTACATTTTCATACGGGTTCCTCGGTTCAGTAAGTCCCTTATTAGGCATATTTGCTATACAATTTAAAATCAATAACATCTTTTAATATATAATTTGCAAAACCTTTTAGGCAGCAGGACTCATTGTGACATACGCCATTTTATCGCTTCAGTTGCGCATGAATTGTTGCAGTTCATCAAATGCAAAACCATTAAATGTTTAATAAATAGAAAAACTAAAAAATAAAAAACCATGTACAATTTATGCATCTACCTGGAATATACGAGAATTAATAATATTAATACACAACAACAGGTAATATGATGGTCTATAATGGATGTTAGCTAAATTAAAAGTCTAAAGATTGAATGAATTTATCCAATATTATGTGACATCTAGTCTCATGCCCTTCTAAAAGACAGGTGCTATTTTCTAAAAGCTAGTTAATTATCTATTCATATGCAGAAATTGCCATTCCAAACAATGACAAAATTGAAATTTTAGGCAAGCAAACTGGTTACTAGCTTTAAAATTATGTTACTTGAATGATGTCCGATGCCATTTGTTGATTTAATTACCGGCTTTTATACCAATCCCGAATTAAAACCGACCGATTTTTTGTTACAAACGCTGAAGGACAAACAAACAAGGAAGGAGAAGCAATTTTATGTATGTTGCATACGTTGAGTATTTGATTACACCGTTCGAATTTACTCCACTTATTTCATTCAGGGCCCACAGGTTGATTAAAGCCATAACCCATGAAAAGAATATGTTTCACCAGGTGAGTTAAAAGTTTGCATTTCTGATTCATGCTATTTGACTGGAGCAAGCAGGGATTTCATTAAAAGACAATCAGCATTTGTACTGAATTTTATGGTTATTTGGACACCATTTTATTTTTATACTTTTTTTTAAATAAATCAATAGATAGTCTAGATTTTGTCAACGCATGTCTCCTTAATGTTTCCTAATAGTCTTCTTGTTATAATGAATTTTATAAACTACTTTGAATACTTTCATTGTTGAGTGATACGAACCGTATGAAAAAGTATATAAATTCCTGGAGAGTCTGTTCTAGTTCGTATTGAGCTCGACCTCAAAATATTTGAGTGGATGGAGGACTGTTTTTAAAATTCTCATGCAATTTAATTGTTTCAGTAAGCCCTTGTTTCAATGCAATCAGCTATAAAGAATTCCTTCAACTTTCCTCATTAAAAAAAACAATCCTTGAGACATTGAGACTATTGAGACTATCCCGACTTCAGCAATTTGAGCAGGATAGCCACTGATAATAACCGATATTCACATACAAAAATGGAACCTTCAACCTTTGAGGAGGATGCAGATACTAAATGTTAGGAAGCTGCACATAATTCAGAATTTCTCATGAGTGCGCAATAAATTGATAGTGATGGTAGGTCTGTACTGGTTTCTCAATCGATGTTCTGAATCAAAAGCTGAGACTCAAGGTAGTTGTAAATGTCCTGCTTCAGTTATGCTAAACAAGATTTGGTTTCTTGTGAGCAGACGGGCTTAATAATGAAATCGGAATGAAACACAAAAGAACCAGAGTTTAAAAATTTGCGAATCATTGTAGATGGGTTAAAATATTGGACATTTTCACTTCAGTGTTTAGAATTTGCTGAATAGCACTTTTCACGTTAACAATTTTATTCCATGTTTCTGTCATTGGATGTAGTTGATAGTTTTCGTGAAAAGGAGGTAATATTTGAAACATTATAAGTTTGTATTGTATATATATGGGAGAAAAAGACACTAACAATGAAAATGGATATCAGTTTAAAGTTTTTATATGTAGGTAGGTATGTAAGATGCCACGAATGGATTGTAGTAGTACGTGCTTGGCACGTCGTGCCGTATAGCCAAATTGAACAGGAATCGATTTTTGCAACAAAAATGCCGTCATCAAAATATACTGCAAAAAATTATTTGTAATTACATATGAAGGTTTAAATAAAGGCTAAAGGCAAGCTTTGGGCACATGGAATAAGTAACATTAAATTCGTAATATTCAGTATGATTTCTTATTTTGCATGTAAAAATTGTACCCACCAAGTTTTCCTGGTGTTACTAGCAGCAGCTTTTTCCATCGTGTTCCAACACCCTCCCAAATTTATTAACCAACATGATGCACATGATTGCTCTACTTCAACTTACTCTCGCTGAGCTATAAATTACTCGATATCCACTTCAAGTTTGTTCCCGAATCTGTATGTTAAGAACGGATACTAGAAAAGCTCCAATCATTCACATCATTAGAAACTCTTCCAACAAAATCGGACAAATCAATTCCATGAACAATTATGCACACTGAAAGGAAACCATATCCCACGACAATATGTTCAAAATGACGCATGATAGTATATTAAGTTTCAAAACTTTTCCCAATTACCAGAAAAAAATCCACTACTCTAATAACTGGCTTTCTGTGAAAGTCTTATCTATAAGACGTTGTATGTGATACACATTCACTGTTGACTTCATTCGGCTCGTTGATCTGAAATTCGAATCCCTAGCAAACCATACAATCGCTAGTACAAAGTAATCCGTCTCTCTAGGTCAATTTTTCTTGCGTCAATGTTTCTACTCAGAAGCAAGGGAATCCCTACAGGAAAGAGTTTTTAAGTAGGAGACGAACTTAACACAAAGGAAAACACAAAAATGGGACACTTTTTGGAAACTTTTTGTTACAAGTGTTTCAAGGAATGATAGATTTTACGTGAATGCATTACATAATAATTTAATAGAAATCTTGCATTATGTATAGACAAATAACTAATATCTGACAGTATTCCAAAGAGACACTGACAACTTAGGTGTATCTTATACTTTCAAGGTGTTTATACATTTAAAAAATTGCCAAATTACACACACACCTTCCCAAACTTACACTACAAATGTAATCAACTGTGGGCTAAATAAATATGATGTAAAGCAATAATTATTACAGGACTACCAAGAAGGAATATAATATGAACGACAAGTGATGTTGTAAGACAAACGCCGTCATTAAAATCCATTAAACAATATTATTATTATCACAGTCAGTTCGTGGGTAGTTTCCGGGATGTTTGTGTCTGCATGCAAATAGAAGTATTCAACAATTCCACTTCAATCCGTATGAACTCCTCTGGCTTCTAAAAGCGAAATAACCTAGTTTCCGGCTTTACTAGCAGTATCTACTTGCAGTTTTTTCCATCGCTGCAAAACATCCTAAAACCGTTTACTTACCAACTTGCTTTGCACTTAGTGGTTCTCGATCGACTGAACATTCAATTAAACTGTCAGCCTTATACACCGTATAAATATGAAAAAAGTGGGGCAAGTTATAAGCCAAAACGCCGTCTTTCAAATAACTGACAAGGATTTTATTTGTATAATAGATTAGATAGGAAGCATAACAGATGCTAAATTTTGGTTTGTGATTCATAAGCGGTGTATTTATGCTAGAGCACCTGCCCGCACATAATAGAGTCCTCTAATCCTGCAAAAATAATTAGAAAAGCCTTATTCCATCCACACAATTAAATACATCATAAGACATATATTTGTATATAACATAACCACCAATGTAATATAACCAAATGCATCTTTGACAAACCTTCTTGAAATATTTGGACCTACAATGATCCCATTCCTACATATATTTTGGCATCTCGGACATTTACAAGCTATTGAACAGGGACAAGCCACATATTCCTTGTCAAATGCAGCAAGGAAGAATCTCCAAGAATATGAGTGACTACAGAATCCTAAAACGAAAAGGTGTAAAATTTAATATTTTTCGAAATCAGCAGATAGTTGTATGTAAGGTATCAAAAAGCAATGAATATTCGACTAGTAAACCAACTATTGATCATAATGCAACTAATTGCTAACCCATTAGCCCTGTAAAATCAGCTTGTAAACATCCGGGTTGACTGGTTCCACCATTAACATACACATTTACATGCCCTGCGTCACTAGTTGTACCGAGGAGTCCACGATTGGTGTGATAAATGTCAACAAAATGTGCATCCTGTTTGTGAAGCGTCTTGATATTTTGGGTGAATGGCCCTGTTGAGTATTAAAATTTATAAAAATAAAAATAAAAGTGAATATGCTTTATTTCTCTTCTGTTTTTCATAATGCCCCATTTATACCTGCAGGATCCAGTCCAACAACTCTTCCAAGCCTTTCTCCACTTGTGATTCTCACAGCTTGAGCTGCATTAGCAGCCACTATTTGATACAATTAGTTAGTTATGTACAACTTTTATGTCAACTTAAATGGAAACTTTTTAAAATACCATGTGCTCCAAGTGATTCCCCAATTATTGTCATATCCAAGAAATTGATGTGCTTAGAATCTCTCAAAAAGGTAAGAAATTCCGCGACTCTTTGCCCAACCGGGGAAACATTGCTTAAAACAGCTCTGTACGCTGACATCGTTCGGATTGTATTTCCAAGCATAACTTCCGCACCGGAAAGACGACCCCAGTCTAAAACGAATACATTCATATCTCCCGAGCTTGCGTACGCATTCTTTAGATTTACTGACATCGGAGATGTCCGATTGGAAAGGAACCCATCAACTATTAACACTGTTGGAGCAGCGAATTTAATACTAGTTGAATGTTTGAAAGCGAAACGATTGTTGAAATCAATTTCTTCTTCGTCGTACGGAGTGCTGCAGAGTTTAATAGTAAAATTTTGATTCATTTCCAGTAATCTTAAGATTATAGTGTTTTTAAAACCAAAATAACTTACGGATAGTGGAAAAATCTCAAGTCGTTCACATCTCTGGAAACTTGTCCAACAAAAGAGCTAAAGTCAATTCCGTGAACGATTATGCACATTGAAAGGATTCCATAGGCCACGACAATATGCTTAAAATGACGCATGATGCTGTATTAAGTTTCAAAACTTAAGTTTCAGACAAATCTACTACTCGAATGACTTTTAGTGAAAGTCTTAAATTAGAAATAAGTCGATGTAGGGGATAGACATTTTATGTAGTCTTTGGTTTCGTTTACCCGACGCTCAAAGCCCTTAAAATTGACAGAAATACTAGTACCTTAGTACGTAGTAATCAGTCTGTCACTATTGCGTCAATTTCTACTCAGAAGCAAGGAAATCCCACATGGAAAAACTTTTCAGGTAAAATGTGAACACAAAGGAAACGATTTCTTTATTCATCAGGAAAAAAATGAGTGACTGAAGTGAACATGGGGCAGTGATCTAACTACGCAAATATGTGTTTTTTTTTGCAAAATTTTACTTCGAAAGTGTTTCAAGGACTTTTACAACGTATATCCGCATTCTATCTACATTAAAAGTCGCAATAGTAGGTGTACAATCTGATGTTGCATTGGATGATTAAGAATCTGCTTTATGTCTTGACAAATATTTGACATTCAACCCAAGAGATAGACGTGTGTGTGACTACTTACTGTAGCGTGTAACTCTCATTTAGCAAGGTATATATGCACAGAATGCAAAGTTTGCTAAGTTAAATTGCACATAGGAATTCTCAAACCAATTTTGTAATGTAAAGATTACATCATTTGAGTAAACATCGGCGGTACCTCGTATTGTGGGGCTTTTTGTGGATAAGCTTCTTGAAAGGATAGCTCTTTTTAATATGAGAATGTTTAATTCGATGCTATTGAAGTTTCTGGTTCATTAGGTCTTTAAAAATCAAAGTTATTGTCATCATGTTCCAAATTAGATCAATTCGTGATAACACCTGTAGATTGTAGGAGTGTAAAAGGTTCAGGAGAAAACTAACGTGTTTGCCATGTCGTTTATGCTCAAACGAAGGACGGAGAGCTCAGTTTCAAATGCGTGTTGCTTCTAACGAATGAACGCGTTTACAAATAATGTAATCTTTACATAACTCTTGATGGTTTTTGAGTTTTTAATCCCTAATACTCATTTAAGCGTTGAATCTCCCAGCTCATCAATACTGAGAAGCTCGATAATCCAAGCCTCCTCCGCATCAATCTTTGCATGAAACTGTTGATAGACAGTAATTTGATGGAGTGTAATCTTCCCATATAGAACAACGCTGTTTGAGTTCAGACCAAGCCCGAGACAAGGAACGTCAATATGAATTTACTGCCTCTTTACTCAGGAAAAATGCTTTTCGCGTAAGCATGACAAGCTCGAGGTAATTGCAATTATGATTATCAGCATCAGTACTCACATGTTTGCATACAAAAAATTTGAATATCCATGATTGCATTTTTATGTAGTCGACATTTCTTTAGAGCAGAAGTGTGCAATGAGATGTTTAAAATTGGATGCTAAAACCTGCCACGGATTTATAAGGAAAGCCTAAATAAATCTGTGCGATTAATCTGCAATAAAAATTAAATAAAAAAAATTACATTATCAAACGCCATTGTCAGAATGCGTGATAAAACTTTATATAATAAATCTACAAGGTATTTATTTACAGAGCTTTGCTGCATTGCTAGCTGTCCTGTATTTGGATTTGATATTACAGTGTTGTACGCATTATGAGGGTCCTGGTGACCTGATGTCGTGTGAAAAGCTGCCTTCAATTTAATTGAAGAATCATTGTAATAATTGCTTGCACACTTCTAAAAAAATATGAAGGAGCTTTTGGAGAAGCGACCTTTGTTGCTCAAATAAAAGTGCGAGGTAGTAGTAAGAAATTAACGTGTTTGCCATGTCTTCCTGTTCAAACGGACCATTTGAAATGGCGAATGAAGAGCAAGGTTTATTTTCTAACACATCACAACCTCATGAGCAAACATTTTGAATCTACTGGGTCAGCAAGAATAGCAATAGCAAAAAAATTATTAAAGCCATCAATTTCCAACATCCTAGCATTTTTAACATCAACAAGAACCTTATTGAACTGCTGATAAACAAGACACTAGTTGTGATAGTCAGGCTTCCAGGCCTGCATGAATTACAGTTTCGTTCGTACTTCAGTTACTATTTATTCATTGACTAACTGTCTTCTTAACTCTTCTTGATTTAATGAAACATCTAGGTTGAATCTATTTAGCCTAGTGATAAAAACCTTCTGTAAAATACTGGTGAACGGCTTCACATTTTTTATACGCTCAAAACGAGAATAGACGCTTTCGCTTTTCCTGAATAACAGCAGCGTTGACATACTCAGATTCAATCGATATGAGTCTGGAGTAATCCGTGTCTGTCTTAAGCCAATTTTCCTAACCGAACCATTGTCGGGAAAGGCTTCCAGGAAAACATGAATTTAACACGAATGATTTCTTTATTAATAAGCAAATATGAGTGATCAAGAAATGAAGACATAATTATGTGATCTTATGTGTTTTAATCGCAACTGAAATTGCACTTTATGTTTTAATTCTCCATTAAATTACCACATATGTTGGTGATTCCAACAGGAAATAAATTTTGATATCAATGTTTATCCTGATGAAGGAGTAAAGTTTGACACAGAACGCTAGAAAATGAATACATATTCTTTTAAAAATATCTCAAATTCAAGCCAAAGGTCCTGAGCTCACATAGTAAAGTCCACGGGCACTACAAATCCATACAGAATCAATTAAAGTATAAAGAAGCATTGAAAAAAGTCATCAAGCAATATCGATTTAAACTAAAATTATGATTGTGTACCTGGTCGGAGTGTTTGGTCCGGCTCGAATGCCATTGTTGGTATTTATAGTGCAATTAGCGCAAATACAATCCAGAAGCAGACAAGAGCCAGCAGTATAACTCGTGGTAAAAGCGGAGTTAAAAAATTTCCAGGAGTAGTTGTGACTGCAGTAGCCTATTAGAAGTTCGTAAAGAATTATCACGTAGCTACTGCAATTTTCAGAAACTTCATAGAAAAATATGGTCGTAGAAAAATTACCTAGTAATCCATTAGTGACAGTTAAATCTTGAACAGCACACCCGGGTTGAGAGGATCCATAATTGACATAAAAATTAACCTGCCCAATGTCATCAATAATTCCCAGCTCTCCTCGATTTGTGTGATAAACATCAACAAATGATGCATCACTTTTATCCAGTCTCAAACTCGGAATTAGCTGGAGAGAGTAAAGTGGGCCAGCAGGATCCAGACCGGCTATGCGGGGGAGTAACTTATTGTAATTCTTTTTGGCTGCTTTTCCAACATTTCCGGCAACTGCATAACAAAAAAGCCAAAATGTACATTTTTACAAAAAAATCATTTAAAATTTAACATTAAAAAAACTACCACTACTTCTTCTAACTACAACTTCAAACTATAAACACAAATATTACTTACTGTGAGCTCCCATTGAGTGGCCAATTACCGTCACATCACTGAACTGGATTTGCTTGTTGACTCGCAAAAACTGAATGAAATCTGCCAACCGTTGCCCAATCGGTTGCACATTGTTCATGACGATGAGGTAGCCGGAAGCTGTAACCAAAGGATTGCTCGTATCTATTCCATATCCAGACAAACGGGCATAGTCAAGGACTATCACGTTCACTTGATCACCCCTGTTTTCCACGAAAGCTGAGGATTTCCGGGTATAAAAATAATTAGCAAACCTACGTTATTATATCGCGCTCTTCGTTTATGCTTTGAGTGTTGAATTACCATTTTTTACTCCCTGTGCCATGGCAGAAGTCAAATTAGTTAAGAATCCATCTATAACGATGACGGTTTGAGTGGCAGCTTTCAGGTTGGAGGCCTTCAGTGAATTGGTGTCATTATAAACGATTTCTACTCCGTCATTTGCAGTTCTGCTCATGGTAAATAAATTATTCCAAGTAAAAGGT
>JAQGAP010003012.1:0-13464 GCA_034697805.1 Orchesella bifasciata | reverse complement strand
GGTAGAGATTCTTCTCTAATAGACTTTCATGAAGGACATTTCTCTTTTGTCGTTACAAATTGAACGAACGAGCATTTTGTTTGATCACGTTAATGGGCTAGTAGGTATATCAGCATGTGAAGAAATGGTTAGAATGTATCAAAGCTTTTGGTATATGGTCTTTTCCTTTAGTACCAATAATAATTATATTGTGTCCTAGTGTATCCAACCAAAAATGTTTTGTACGTTTATATACATTATTAGCAGCAACGTTGAGTTGCATGTAACCTAAAGAACTATACTGACTATTTAATAACTAACAACCCACACGTTCGATATCGGAAATAAACTCGGCTTTGGCTTTGTGGTTTGTGTAGAGTGGAGTGGATTCGTGAAATGGATGCATGAATGTTCCATATACACAAATATAAAGACCTCGATTTAATTTTCAAACTATTTACATATGCCGTAACTACTTTATAATGTTCTTCTTCACTTCCAATCCGTCGCCCTCACTTTTGCATGTCATGTGTCCTCCTGAGAGAGGAGCGTTTTCTTAACGACTACAGAAAACTTTTTTTTAACTATTTGAGTCATCCACTTGTCTTAACACATAGTTCCAATTCAAAATGGTATTGTGCTCAAAAATATCTGTTTCAGTTTGGTCTTTTTGGCTCTGTCTGTTGGTGCTCGAAATGTTTGTAATGATACGCACATGAAATGAAAGCTGGTGTAGAAGATGGATGGATGTGGAATGGAAATGTGGTTCTGTTTTGGAGGAATACTATGAGCACGGCTTGCATTGCTTGCTTGATCTTCTTTACCGAACATCCGATTTCCAACCAACTTTACATTTTGCAATATATATATTGCTCCTTTCTCTTCCTCCTCTCCTTTCTATGTATCCTTTTGCTCTTTCCTTTTTGCCATTCGTCATTCTGGCAAAAAGCCACGGATATTTACATTCGCATCTCAACTCTTCCAACATTTTCTGCCAAAGCCCAGAGAATTAGGTTTGGAGCTACTACATAAACTGCATGTGTATGCAACTAAAGGTCTCTTGAAAAATTCTACAACGACTCAGCTCTTTCTAGAAAGCAGCTTTACGGCTTTGATTGTAAAAATATTCATGTTGAATTTTTTTTGTTCTTTAAAACGACTCTGACGTAATGACTCTTGGGTTCGGTTGCACTTTTTGAAATAAACGCATTCAGTCCCGTACACCATGTGAAAAATAATGTTTGGAAGGATAACACATAAAAGTTTTGCAAGATTACAATTTTCAGAGCACAATTTGTTGTGTAAAGCGTAGTCAACGGATGGGAAAGGATGGAAGATATAAAAAGACGTATTTTTTAAATACGTGGTTTTGCTCAATCTACTTCCAACACACCAGAACAAATTTGAAATAAAAAATAACACATTTGTGCCCACGAGAAACATAGCTAGTGCACTAGCAGCACCAGCAGTGGAACATAAAATATCTTTTGGGCATGAGGATCACAAACAACTTATTCTAAACGGAAGGTGTCGATGTCGAATTTGCATACATGATTGTACTTCCTTTATCTAATAATAAACAACATTGTTGTGTATCATGATGATGATCAAGACAAAATTACCAATATTTATATCGATTCGTTTATCGACCACAAGTGTACCTACGTTTTAGGTAGCAATGGACAAATGTAATGATTCTAATAATGGTTGTAGCCTGTCGTAGTAGTAGTATCAGGTTAATTACATCAATAAATCACGGGACATCACTAAAATCCGCTTAGCTGGCATTAGTACCGCACGATACAGAAATGGCATAACATATTATTGCGTTTTCATGCATCCCTACCCTACACATATGCATCGCCAGCATAATTTAGTGCGAAAACATTCATATAATAATGGAAGCAACAGCAATAAATTTTTTGATTGGCTGTATCATAGAATGATTTTAGTTAAGCCAATTTAAGTAAGATATTCCGGATGATGTTGACGAATAAAAACTAATCAGTTATTACCCTCTGTGTTTTTCCAGGAAGAAGCTCGTTTTTCTCATCTTTATATCGCCATTAAACCGAAAATAACTGAGCTCCGTGGTGTCCTAATTCGGAAGGAATCAACGTGACTGACTAGCCCAAGCTGTAACGTAAGAGTTACACCACGGGAACGAAACATTGAACAGCATCAATCTGGAAGTGTCACAGAGAAATCTGTCGAGCTATCTCTATATTCAAAGGGAGAACAAGTTGAAGAAGATATTTGACTACTTCAGTATACCTCACAAAGGCTACACCTACGGCTGTGATTACAATTTTTTGCTACTACTTCAAAAAAAGCTTAGCGAAACATATTCTACGTGACGAAAGCGAAGAGAATATAACGCTGTGGATTCTCATCAACAAATTTTTAACGAAAGACAACACTTCTTGATACACTACGCCGCGCCCTAACTACTATAGTTATATTGCATTAAAGTTACAAAATCGAGAGAAAACAGAGCAACAGCAGATATGCACTTGGAGATTCAAGTAGCGTTGAATTTTGTTGTTTCCCATTTGTACAACAAACTCCCAAGGCGAAGGGTCAACCTTTTTGGCGAGGAGTTGGAGAAAGCGCTGAAAATCAAGTTTCAAAATCACTGGTACCCTGACAAACCCATGAAGGGATCGGCCTACCGATGCCTCAAGACTGGTCAACCTACTGATGCCGTTCTAGAGCGTGCTGCACTTGAGGCTAATCTCAATATCGCAGATATCTTGGAAAACCTTCCTTCAGAAATGAGCGTTTGGATTGACCCTGGCGAGGTAAGAATGAAGCTTAAATATATCTTTTCTTGCTGTGCCAAACATTGCGGTTTGCATAAAAACTTATACTTAAGCTTAAAAAATGCATGTACTATTATTGTAGGTGTCCTACCGAATTGGCGAGAAAGGTCAAATGAAAGTCCTATGGTCACAAAATGGTGACTCCCAGGACGAAGCAAATGCTGACCGGGAAGTGACCAAGACATTCAATCCCGAAGCGCAAATCTTCCAGCCAATTGAGACTTCAAGGAAAAGTGTGAGCCCTTACGGAAGCCGAGGTGGAGCCGTTGGAAGCCCTGATGGATCTCCATTTGGTAAATGCTTTTACAAAATGAGTTTGTGTGTAGTGTGTTACTCCCAATTTGGGGCGAAATGACACACAGGTTTGTTTTTTGGAATGGAAAAACAAATCTAAAACGGGGAATGTCTGTGCTTATGTAATTATAGGAGTACCTGTGACAAGTGTTGGTACAATGGTGGCTCCTGTGGCCCCGGTGCCTGCAGCGGTGGGTAGTGGCCAGTCACCACCCGGCTTTTTCCCACCGTCCATTGGCAACGGTGGACACACGCAGCTGATGACAACTGCTGCATTTGCACAGACAAAGTTTGGCTCCACCAAACTGAAAACTAATGCAAAGCGAACTCACCGCATGTCACCAACCGAGTTCTCTAACTACATTAAGCAAAGGGCTCTTCAACAGCAACAACAGCAACAACAAAAACAACAACAGCAGCAGCAACAGCAACAACAACAGCAGCAAGCCGCCGTTGCCGCTGCTGCAGGCCAACCATTCATGGCTGGCATGCCACGTCCAAGATCCTTGAGCCCTCAGGACTTTGGTCCATTCGGAGGATATCATGGACACGCTGCTGCGGCCGCCGCTGCAGCCGTTGTTGATAAGTACAGTCCCTTCGAAACGATTTGGGGTGGACATGGTGGTGCTAACGCAAATGGGCTTGCTTCTGGTGCTAATGGTGCTGGTATCGGGGCACTTGGAGGAAATGGTGGAGCAGCCATGGGCAATCTTGGTGCTGCTCATCATGGAGCTCCATTTGCCAGCGGTTCTCAAGGATTCGATACAAACAAGCAGCTTCTCGAAGGTCTCAGTCTCGGACTTAATGCTGTTCCCTACCAAGGACAGTATCAACATCTCCTCGTCGCTAACTAACCTCCATAACAATGACCTCTTTACATACGTACGTGCTTATATGTGAAACAAAAAAACACAAGTCTAAAACACATGGAATCACACAGTGAAATCGATAACCTGAGTAGAAACAGATATGTGGTATAATTATCATTATTACTGTACTATATATTATCGTTATTATAAATACATAGAATTTAAACTGCTGGTTAAAAAATAATATACAGACTATAAGGAGAATACTGAAATACGAAGAAAAAACAAAGAGACATGCCGTGTAATGCAGTAGTAGTCAATTTTTATGTTTGCTAAAGAAAAGGAAACGCTCTTAATGCCAATATAATATATATATGTTTGTAACGCTGTTATTTGTAACGTGTTTAAATCCTGCATTTCATAGTAGTAGTAGCGTAGTCTTAGGTGGAGTATAAGAAGAGTAGATAGAATTCTCTCACACAGTCAATCAAATCAATTCAATTTTTATGCTCGTCGTGTATTCATTATTTGTGAATGGTATGATCTACCTGGTTATTTTACATCGCAAGAAAATGATCAGTACTATATCATGATAGTAATCATACATAATTAATTATTATGTACCAACCAAAAAGCTACCAAATATTATTTCATTCAGCATCTCTTTTTCCCCTCATATGAATCTTTTTGTTCTCAATAATAATGGTTTTTTTTTTCACACAGATATTTTTATATCTCTTACATAATTTACTAATTTACTATTGTTATTTGTTTTGTTTTCTTCGTTGCTTCATTTAATTATTTGTATTTAGTTATTTTATATAATTAAATAAAATCACACACTGTTATGCTTCAAAAGCTGTATTACACCATCATATCATGATGATTGGCTTAAATATTTTCTCGATACTGATAAAACAGAACAATACTTATTTTTTGTGACCTTGCTTTAGACTGTATTAACATTATAATATTATTACAAAAATTTGTATTGAGTTTTGTAGAACACGTTTTGTTTAAGAGAAAGTTGATGGCATTTTACCGATTATATTTGCGATTTGGAGGATGAGTAGGTTTCTTGTGAGTTTTTTTTTGATTACGATGAAAAGTTGCAAACACAATTTACTACACTACTATGTACCTATATACAAAACTTGATAATGATGATTCACTATCAAAAGTAGAAAATTCTAGTCGTTGTTCTCCAAAAGCACTATAAAATAATTGCTGGAAAGTTAGCAAGAAACACAAAATGGATCACTATAGTTCATTTTTTCTTTCTTTCTTTTTGCTACACATTATTGATTGCAACCAAATGATGATGATCGCAGATTTCATTAGTCTTTATGTACATTTAACCTTTATACCTTACATATTTACGGATGTTAAAATGTTATAACTGCTAAAACAAAAACTAACACACTCTTGTCTGAGCATAAATGCTAATTTTGCTGTTGCAAAAATGCTGTTGTTTAATAGAAAATCTAATAGGATATGAATATGATATAAATATATACCTACAACTACCTTTAATAACTACGTTTTACCTTAATCGTAAACAATACTAAAAAACTGCTCTTTACTTTTTCAAAATTTTACTATCATATATATATAATATGTCTTAACTGTACTGCTATATACTAATATAATTAAACTACACAAAAATGTTACTGTCGCTGATAAAATATACTTATGCAGAACGAAAAAACTATATATTGTTATCAAACATTGTCCCCACCCACCCAACACGAATACGAATCGAAAACAGTCCTTTTTAAAAAAACGGATTCAGATCGGATGATTATAGTCTCGCTGTATATGTACCGGAATTATACATATTTCATTAGTTTCGTATAGAACATCAAATATGATATAAGATGATACAAATGAATTGAATCGGTCAATGAGGAGAACTAAAAGCAAATCGTGAAAAAATAGATGTTTTTCTAGTATCACTATAAAAAAAAGTTAATGTTTGAAGAAAACTCTTATAAAATGTGTGAACATTTATGGATATATTACTAAAGCTAAAGAAAATTACTAACTTGTACTATGACTATGCAAAAAGAAAAGCAACTGCTACCCTTACGCAAATCTGTTATAAGAAGATGAAAAAGAAAGGAAAATTTTTACAATTTACTACTACTACATGTACTACCAATATAATATATAGGGCTGTATCAAGTTAGTCTTTTTAAACAATCTACTTTAAATTACCTACAAAATCGCTGCAACAACAGAATGATATGATGATGATTATCATAGTTATTGTCAACAAAAACAAACACATGTGTGGTTATCCTTTCCGTACGTATGTCCAATTAATTTTGGTTGGTTAGTTTTAGTATTGTACTCCTAACTAGTTTTAAAAATTTGGTGCTGTAGCTCTAATACAAATTTTAGTAGAAAGTTAAAGTGGACACATTAACTAGGGAAACTGGGGATGGTGATCGAGGCTGATAACAAAGGTAGTAACTCTCACTCATGCTCTTTTTCTAGACAGTTTCATCAATCAACATTTTTATACAGTTTTTGCAATTTGTTTACACTCATCTATACTATGTATTTATAATACTTGTGCTGGCTACATAATTTAAGAACAGTGGGAAAATATCTATGAATGAAAACTGCAATCAATGTTACCTCGTAATATTATTGAGTTTATTTCTTTTCTCTCTCTCATGCAACTTTCTACTGCCCATTTTAATGAAGAATAAAAACAAAAATGTTTTTACAAGTAGACGAGCAAGAAAGACTTAGGGGAGGAACTACATTGTGATGTACAATAATACAAAATGTGAAATATGAACAAGATTTTTAGGGAAATGTAAAGATTGCCATATAAGACTTTAGTCATAATAACAATGTGAATGGTATACATCGGTGAAAGCATTTTTTTGTAAGGAGAGAATGATTCTTGGATTGGGTTGATGAAAATGTCTTGTTGCGACAACAAAGATGAAAAAAGTACATAAAATTGAGAATATACCAAATATGACTGTTTGTGTACACATTTTTATAAGGATTTAAGAACAACCATTACTCTAAGCTTTAAAAAACAAAAGCCGTGTCATAAAAAGTGGGTAGTGGCTTATATAACATACTTTATATAGTTGCAAGTTGGAAAGAAAACGTATGCCATTTTTATGTTAAATCTAATGAAGTGATTCTTTTTCGTTACTATCCAAATCCAATAATGAGCACCTAAAACTGGATTCGTTGAGAATCGCAAGAAGGGGTTATCGGTTCGACTGTTACTGTTGAGGGTATTGGAATTTGTGTGTGTAGGTAGTGACCAAAAGAGACCATTTGATAAGTTACTTACCTATTATGTTGACATACTGCTTAATTTACTTATGTGTAACCAAACTGTAATTAATTATTAATTTGTAGCAAGGAAGAGCTCAGATTTCGTAGTGATTTTTTAACTAGACACATCATAAACATTGTATACAATCATTTGTAAACTCAAAAACTTTATTACATAACGTACTAAAAGAGAGAAACTAAGAGGGAGAGAAAGCTAGACGAGAAAAAGAAGAAATTTATACACAAAGAGAAAAAGCTTAGTCCACTATTTTGTTATTTCCTTTTTATAAAGACGAAAATTTTTACTTTTGTTGTGTGCAGATCGATTTTTGTTACTTGATTGCTTACACTCGTTTATTCAATCAATTAATATATTCATCAAACATGTAAACATGGGTGCTAGTGCTAATGCTCCAGTTAGAACCATGATGATCATCAATCAGAAGAAAGCATTAATAAAAAAATGTCGATCCGCTGCAACCTAATTGTAGATAGTTTAAATATATGTTGTTGTATGTCTAACTGTATATATATAGAATAGGAGTTTAATTGCTGTTATTTAGAAGAACAACAAGTCTTGATTAGCATAAAACAAACGTTACTCCAAAACACATCCAACTCTTGGTGCTTATTTTCAAAGAGATACATATAGATAATATGAAGGAAGGCAGGAGAAAGCGGGGGAAAGTGAGAATTTTTACGATTTCTTAGTAAAGAGATATATTAGATACCGGTTATTTTCTTGTACTTTAGTGTTAACCACATATAAAAATACATAAATATAATATGGAAAATCGTGTAAAAATTAAATTGGAATTGGATTCTGGGAATGGAACAATTTGATTTTTATTTACTATATACGTGTTTATTCAACAAGTGGACTTGGGAAAATGATCTTGTTTCCTCCTTTTTTTGCTACCAAACATAAGAATATTATGTTTATAATTTGTTGTTAAAAGATATCCCTTGAAAAAATCGCATGATTATCGACTACGATGGGAATAAAGGAGTGAGTGCGGAGAACCACCGTTTATTTTTACGGAAAGGAAATAAATCATTGGAAATAGAAAATAAGGATTTTCTCACCCTGATTGATTGATGACAATGGGAAAAAGGTCAAAGTAGTCGAAAATGTAGAGTATGCTTTTGTAAAATCAATGTTCATTCATATCTCTTTATATATCGCTATATTATTACTATAAACTATGCGGCGCACGTACGGTGAAATGATTGGCAGGCAGGGAGGCTTGTAATCAATCGATCTAACTAATTTTAATTTAAGCTATCGCAAAATTATATATTCGCGTACATTTAGTTATTATTTAAATTGGATATAAAAGAAAGAGAAATGAGGACTAAAAATCATAAATGATCAGGGACATATATTGAGTCATGTTGTTGTTTTGCAGTCGATTGATCTAGTACATAAAGGTACTACTAAAAAGGAAAAAAAACTGAAATTAACCATATGAATGATTTACTTGTAATTAACTCTACATCATCGCTGTTGCCATATTCTAATCGTACTTGTAGATGGAGAAGGAGAACACAAAAGAGAACACGATGTGAAGAATATTTAAGAAGACGATATCGCTGTTAAAAATTATTATTATGTCGATCGAAATGTTATTGCGTTCACCTAAAAACTGAAATGATATGATGAAAACCGTGTAGTTATATAATAATATAGTCGATTTATTATTCTTATGTACGATCTATTCATTATATAAAGCATATATGTAAAAAATAGTAAAAAATATACATCAAATCTATATATAAACATATATATTCCCTATAATTTTGTAGTTTTTTAAAAGTTTTCTATATAGTCCGTTTTTCAACGTGTCTCGTCATATAAATAAAAAATAATAAAAGAAAAATGTTCTTGCAACAAACAACAACTTATATATTATTATATACTTGTCTATGTCTCTAGTTATGAGAAAAACTGTGTATTTTGTAGAACCGTAGTAGAGTTTCAAATCAATTAATTGATTAATCAACAATTTACCGATAATAAAAACTCTATCTGTAGTGACTTGTCAGCAAAACGAAAATGAAAACCAAAGCCATTGTATTTTTTATTTTACTCTTTAAATGTGCATTTTTTATTTCTACCTACTTTTTATCGCCTATCTTCTGCAAAATGTGCTTCACATTTTACAAACAAAATCTACACACTTGTTCATCCAACTTTCCATTCCCCTTGCCGCAGTATATGTCATAAAGTTGCTTTATCCATTTGTTCTAATTTAAGATACAAGTACGCATGTCATAAAATGCTTCATTTTTGTCATTGGAATAGCTTTAAACACGGAACCATAAACCTCAAAATGATGTCTATTTTTTGGTCTAAGCATGCCATGTAATGTTAATGATGTCACGTCTTGTCACGTACGTAAAGCGAAAACGCAGCATTATTCTCTACGGCTCGGTTCGTCTGTTGGTCGGTAAATAAGAAATATAACTGAAGTCGTTTCGCAGTAATTTATAAGATTGTAAAATGTGTCGCAGAAATATAAACGGTCATGAAGATGTGTGAATAATCGCCATTATACCACAAACCCTAAAAGAAATATTAAGTTTTCTCTCAAAAAGAACACATCTCTCATACATATATTGTACCAATTTATTTTTTTCTATATGATAAAGGAAATGTGAATTGATTGGGGAATGTGGATCAAAATTTCTACTACGATGGAATCTAGAATGAAGAATGAGATGGTACTTTACAAAAAGATTGAAGATGATGGCTATTTGTGGTACAATATTTTGTTAAATTGAAATCTTGGATGGAATTAAATTGATGTAGGTAAGACAGAGAAAGAACCAGAATGAACTCATACTTATCTAGTTGGTATTAAAAACAAAACCTGACAATGTAAATGGTTCGATGAAATATACAGAGTAAATATTGTGTACTTGGTGTTGTTTACTTTTGTACTTTTATTATAATTAACCTTTAAAGAACTACACAGTTCAGATTAGAGACAATGGTACAAGCTGTAATCATAGTGTGTTATAATATACTCAGCCTCCGCAGTAAAATGACTTTAATGATGCTAGTCCTACTTTTGTGCGAATGTAGTAACAGTTTGTTAATAATAATTATATTCTCAGAGGTTTCAAAAATGGATGTACCTAACTGTATACCGAAAGCGTGCTAATATTATTATTTCCCGTACAAATGCAAGAACAAACTGGTTTTCTTCCGTTATGTTAATTAATTATCATCTTGTAAGGAGAAAGGTAGTAGCATTTCTACACTAGTAGTTAGTATATATATTGAGTACCTTCGAATAGTTTTCAAACAAAAGATTATAGAATTATTGCATTGTGATTAAGAAAACAATTTAGATCCGAGCCTGTATTACTACATTTTCCTAAGACGAGTATAAGGTACAACGTTTACAGCTTCAATTTTCGTAGTATGTCTCTAGTTGATAGTAATGAATTCAGTAGGAGTATCTTTGATTTTAATTACAAATTTGACATGTATCCAATGTTCACTAGTAGTTAAAGTTTTAAATAGATGGAAGATGAATAGGTAACAAAAAATGTGGAGAAAAGTATATAATGTCAAAGAAAGTATTGTGGATGATATGTATAATGGTCGCATTTTTATACGCGTTTATGGAGAAGTTTGAAAGAAGCAAGAGAAAGTTGAGTATCGGTTAGTTTCACTCCATTACTTGCCTTTCATGTTTAAAAACCTAATTGAATATCTGAAAGGTTTGTCAAATGGTATAATTTTAAAGAATTCAGTTGTAAAAATAGCTAGATCAACTATACAAATGTTGTTGAACTAAGAAACGTGGATATTTCTTGTTGGCTTTACCTGGCTTAAAGTCACCAGAAATATTCAGAAGCGATATGGATTAGTTTTCTGAAAATTCACGCAGAATGTAATTAGAAACGTGAAAGGCATTGATGCAATGGTGAAAGTTAATTCTTTACCGTATGCTGTGTTCTCATTGCGAGTCTCTAATTTAAAAGGCCTATAACCGCAAAGTTCACTTTCAGATTTTACGAATTTACTTTTTTCTGAGCCTTAAATAAATAGTTGAACTAAATTGTAAAGTGTTTACCAATAATTGTTATAAAATAATAATGCATTTTGAGTGATTTCTATATTATTTTATTTTTATAAACACTGCCTTGTTGTGATTGGTGGGGTGTTGTTACCTAATTTTAGCATTTGTATATACTTCTTACACAAGCTTTCTCTGAACTTTTTAAACATACAAATGAGAAAAAGCGTATGGTTCTTTAAGACCTTTATAAAGAAAAAAGGATTTTTCGACGTGATGTGACTGAAGAAACCAACAATAAATATGCAACACCACACAAACTTTTATATATGATAACAAGAACAACAATTACCATAATACCATCCAGTGAAATTGACATTTCTAATCTACACACATTTATATATATGTATTTCTGCGTTTGTATGCTTCAGGTATCACAAATTGATGTCGTAATGCATGGTATGTGTTAAGTGTTGAAACTGTTATAAAAATATGATTGGTGCCATGTCATATAATTATGAAAGTTAAAGATGATGATAATGATGATGAGAAGATAAACGTAGTATATTAATGTCGGTTCATTGAACGAACAAAGTAACAAGTATGTGTTTGAACGTTATTGTAGCCTACAAAGATGTATACTTGGATTTGATATTTGGGTAGTAGAGAATGTATAACAAATAAAATATATAGTATTTGAAGGTTCTGCATTGCAAAATGAATGGCGTATTTTCTTTTGTCTTGAGGCAGCTCATTTTGGCAATTTCATCCCGTTTTCATCTGAAACATTCATAGATTGCGAACTTCTCGTTTGTTTACACTGTTTTTAATTCCGTCTGTTGACTTTCCGTCTAAAAGCAGAGAGACATGATGTTTGCATTAGACATTTTTCATTTTCTATCCATGCCTCGTTCGATAAAGAGCAAAGGTGAATGGAAATGTTTGTGAACGGGGATTCATTCAATTTTTCCCAACATTACTGTAACCCATGTACATATTTGGAGGATGGATTAATCATCATTATTTTTCCATTAGTCGAATATCGTTTACATTCGCATATCTATATAAAATAAATTACCTCAGCGGCTGTGGCTCAGCCAATGAAAAATATTTTCTTTGAGATGAGAGATCTAATCTTTGAAAAGGGGTAAATGCATTTGTTCAAAAAGTTTCGCAACGACGAAAGAAAAAGTAATGTTGAATATATTTGAGTCATCTTTGGATAGACTGGTGAAAGTTAACTTTTGCTTCTTCGAATATTCCAAAAGTGGAGAAAGAGGATAAAACGAATATGATGTTGTAAGAGAGTGGATCTAGCCATCTACTAGCTCATCTCATCCAGCAATCTCATTAAAGGCCGGAAGGGTAAAATTTAATATTAGTTTTCCGCTGCATATACTGTACTGCATATGCCTGTTACTTTGTTACATGGAAAGATATGAATCTAAGAACCAGATACGAATAAGCAACTCAGCGAGAACATCAAGGGAGAGGTACTTTAGCACGCACACAGTATCATCCCACGTTTTTATAAGGCTTCCCACAAAACAGCCCGCTACCTAGCTGCACACTTCAACTCGTCTGGATCCTTTCTCTTTTTTCGCACCCAGGGTACATAACGCCCTGCAGATCGATGTGGTTAGTTTGTTACAGTGAGCTTACATTGAGAGTGAAAAGAAGAGCTTTTCAAAATGAAACAGCATCCGAAAGAGCAGCAGAGGCAACGTCATTAACCAACCGCTGAAGTAGTGAAAGTATGCATGTATCCCTTTTGAGCAACGAACGAAAACTCATACCCTTACTTTGTGTACACAACTTCTCGTTGCCTAATGTAAATTTAAAAGCCAAGCTTGCCTAAGCCCTGTCATCTTCTTTTCTCCCTGCAGTAAAAAATCTAAAGCTTTTGAAACTTGTTTGCTCTGGGATTCTCAATATAAAATACGAACATGCCCAAAGTAAAGGAGAGAGAATGAAGAGCTGAGCTGTTGGAGAGCCTGTAACATTGCATTATATTTGTCAGTCGTGAATTTTTAGTCTACTTTTTCGACTTTTTTTCTCTCTCTTTCTTTCGACTTCTTTCTCTCCATGGCCTGGCATGTGATGTGATGGGTTTGTAGGATTTGGTAAACTTATCGTAGTTGCGTGTATCCTCTTGATGTCGACAGAAGCTCACTTCTTTCTCTAACCTGAGAGAAAGTACAAGTGGTACAAAGTACATTC
>JAQGAP010003011.1:0-13464 GCA_034697805.1 Orchesella bifasciata | reverse complement strand
TACCAAGATAGAATTATTGTCTCTAGATTCCTTTCTCGTTTTGCCCCAACGTGAATTTTCAATTTAAAATCCAATATGTACTGATTTTATTCATCTTCCATCCACTGTCTACTGTACTACACAGCAAGATTCCTCTATCACACTAAAATCATTCTCTGATATCAAGTTATACATGAACTTTGCAGTGGTAAAGAATTCAAACCATTTTTATAAACTGGGAAGGTAACTCACAATTCCCAAATAACTGCTTTCTCTTTTTACCCCCAGATATAAACATCCATTTCGAATACCACGGGTACTGATTTAAACCTAAAACAACGAGAATTTTATTTACACCAATACTACACCGATTTCAACTTTTTCCCAACACACTTATGCCTCATGAAGCCATCAGTTGATAGGAGCAGACATACACGCATAAGATGAATAAAAGTTAAATTTGTAACTTGTCACATGCAAAGTTATATAACATTAGAAAATCTCCCGTATCAACAGCTAGTCCATACTTTGACATCTTGCATCATAAATTTTGTTATTGTGTGAGTGTATATGCAGCTTGTACTTCATTTTTAGCAGCATGTTTTGCAAATAAGACTTTTGTGACAGGCTATCATGTTGACTTATTGGGAAAACAAATAAACTTACTACTATAGCCATTATACATATCCCACAAACTCATCAAAATGTAATAAACCTTGACATGATCAATACATTTTTGTCAGCATTATCAGTAATTGGCAACTGGGACAGCACCGTTCATTAATTAATGTAAAAGTGATTAATCACTTTTACATTGATGTTTTGACCAAACAAGCTTGCCATCATTACATTTTGTGACACGTAGTACGCACGTAACCTGTCAACTATGCTCGCATAATCATTTAACTGATATAAAATTTGATTGAAGTTTGATCTGCCTCGTCAAAAATTTTAATGCATGTGGTCAGTAGTCAGCATATCCCTGTATTTTCTGCTGCTTTGCTTTGAATTTGACAGGTTTTCATGCCAAAACTGGTTCATTATCCGAGAGAAAACGATAAAGCCATTGACAGTACGTATGAACATGTGATGTTATTTTGAAGTAGGTTACGTGTAGGTTGGTAAAAAAGTTCAGCATTTTAGTTTTGTCTCACAACAGGATTCCTGTTACAGGAAAGTATTACGGAATAACTATGGCAAGCCACAAATTAATTTTTCAAGGACTTTTTGTCCTTGTGTCCATAATATGCATTGCGCATTCCACCAAAATCATCTACAACGGTTCAAATATTCCCAAGCATCACAAAATTATTGAGGCAAATTACACTCCCAAGGGGGAAGAATACCAAATTGGAAATTTAACTGTTTACGAAACTCCCAATGGTTCCGGAAAACGAGTTCTTATTCACATTTACGATATTTTGGGCATGTCAACCAACATCAGACAAGTTGCGGATAGTATTGCTGAGATTCACGGTTTCCGTGTAGTAATTCCACGCATTTTCAGGGAAGAATACTGGAATTGGGAGAACTTTCCAATTGCTGAGTAAGTAAGAATAGAAGATTCAAAAGTAATGTGGCTAAATATAAAATTCTTCTATTTTACTAACGATTTTAGACAAGAAGAAGTTGATGCCTGGGTTGAACAATATGCCAGTTGGAACGGAGTAGCAAAGCCTGATGTTCAAACTATTATAAACCATTTTAAAACCACGGAAAGTGTTACTGAATTTGGAATATTTGGCATGTGTTACGGAGGACTGATTTCAACAATGGCAGCATCGGAGGTTCCTGAAATTAAAGCTGCGGGATGGGTTCATCCCACTTATGTCACTACAGAAATGGCCAATGATGTACAGGTTCCGATGTGTTTGTTACCCACCTCAAATGACCCTGATTACGTAAGATTAGCATAAAAACAGTAAAATATTAGTAAAGTAAAAGGGTTACTATCAGGTTTTAATTCTAATGTTTGTTAATAGGCTGAATTCTATGAAATTCTGAAGTCAAAGTTTGGCAACATTGTTTATCACCGACGCTTCACAGATATGATGCATGCATTTTCTGGGGCAGGAGGAGACTTCAGCAATCCCTTAATTCAGCAGCGTGTGGAAGAAGCAGTGGATATCTTGGGACTGTTTTTCAATAGAACATTGAACAATTAATAAAAGTATAATGTACTTTCAACTTCAATAAAATTATGAAGATCGAAACAAAAAAGGATTTTGTAATTTACAAAAGCGTATATTCAATCCATCCATATGGTAAAAATACGTCATTACACTACCAATTACAGACATGGTGCATAGCATAGTGATTAAATATAAGAGAAAACAAGGGCATATCGATAACAAGGCAGAGAGATAAGTAGGTTAATGCTTAAAGTTGCATTGCAAAATGTTCACTATATACTACTACATCGTTGACAAAACCGAAACATTGAGGCATTTGCCACATGCTTTTAACTCCTAGTTAAAGCTACTATTTTGATGAAAAAATAGGAAAAGGATAGTTAGACTCGATTTTAGCAACATTAAAGTATCGTTAGTTACAATATTGTTTCATAGTCTAAAGATGGAACCAAACTCGATGCCATGCGTATTTTTAAAAAATGCGACACTGAGAGAAATTTTCCCGATTACTCTACTTGTGTATAATCTCCGTTATTTTTTAGATGGACTATATTCAATAAATTGTATGTAATCGAATTACACATTTTGTAAAATTGATTTTATAGTTCATGCAATGCTTTAGATAAATTTGCAGCAATTAAACGAATCAATCCTAGAAAAAAGCATGAGTTTTGGTTGTATTGTGGACAGAAACTGCTTTAACATTTTTAAATTTAGTCTCATTTTATTGGTGTAGGAATAATTTATTTACATGTTCAACATGCTTACACACTATTTAGTGTGGAAGTTGTTGAAGAATTGATTTAAATCAATTCTTCAACAACAGTTCAATAAGCGGATATTCTGTTTTGCCTTGAAAATATTAAGATGGGGCTTCCATCCGCTGCTGTTTAAAATACAAATGTAAGCTCCACTTCTTCATTTCCACTACATGTATGCTTTAATTTCAAGAACTTACAATCGATAGGCCCACGACAAATGAAAGTTAATAAAGTACCTTCGAAGTTTTACTGTTTTTGTAGTCCATTTAAAAATGCATACTTAAACTTACACACATATTCTTCCATAAAGACGCTGTAGATTTCTTGAGTTTAGGTAGGCCATTATTTATTCAATGTAAATGTTTTACCTGAGGACTGAAGAGGTAAAAGCACACAAGTACCAAGAGAATATATCTTATTTTTCATGAAATATTTGGCAACGTCGTTTTAGCTTAGCTCTCCAAATATTTTTTGTCCCAGTTGTCCCATAACAGTTTTAGTTTCAAAAAGCAGATAAAATGCCGTCTCCTCTGGTTCATCACGCTTACAAACTAAACCAATTCTTCAACAACAGCCTGTACCCATACCTCGTTTATTGGGATGACAAGTCCAACGAGTGGTATGTGGAAAATAACTCGTTGAAATTGATCCCGTACTACATTTTGAACATATTTGTCGTCGATGTTATTGGATGTTTATTGGTTTCACTCGTTTTCTACACCGCAGTATTCTTGCCATCTGCATTACACTTTGAAAACGCAGTTGTATTTGCAATAATCTCTGTGTTGATATCCTTGTCGCTATCCATTGATATTATGATGTATTTTCTTCGTTCGGAATTAGTCCTCGTTATCAACTGGGTAGATGAGCTAACAGATAATCTCTTTCCGGTCACATTTACCGGTGCAATAAAAATTGGGAATCCGGCTATTTTTGTTCAAGGTAAGTTACCAAAAATATTCTAAGAGTTTCGGCTAATCCTGTTTTAAGATAATTCCATGAATATTTTCAGAGTTGAAGAACTTTAATCGAGACAGAAATGTTGATGTAGTCGGCCTACTGGCGAATTTTCTCGTGATTTCCAATTTCAATGTTCCTCTTTGTGCACCGTTTCTACTGGTCTGGGGCGACTGGGACCCCTTGTATCTTGCTAATTCGATTCTTGCCTCTCCTGATTTGCTGGGTAGATCTTACCTAGCTAACAACCTTATTGGAAAATTTATTAGACTTATAATGACGTTGATATGCGGACAAACAGTATTCATGAATATGCGCACTCTGTATTTAATCTTATTAAACTTCTTGCTAAGCTTCGTCAAGCTTCTTAAACGAATTCACCGACTGGATTTAAACTATGATGTCATTCAACAATACCAACAAATACATATAATCTTGAGTATGCTACAAAAGTTGTTCAATACGGTTTTCGCCATGTTGCTTCAAGCTTTGTTCGTTGCCATTGTGCTGGGAATCAATATTATGATTTTTGGCTGGAAACTGGGTAATTTGCCGTTGGCATTTATTGGCGCAATGTCCTTCGTACTCGGAGTATTCGGAACTCTTTGTGTATTCCTAATAGGGTGTTCCATCTACGAAATAAGTGAAAAGGTTTTGAATTCATGGAGAATGCAACTAGCTGAGAGAAATGATGCTGGAGTTTCAATGAGAAGAGTAAAAAGTTGTCAAAAAATGGCTTTGGTAGCTGGAGGAATTGGTACTTTGGATGACGGAATTAAAAACACTTTTTTCCACTCTAGTCTTACGTACACATGTAGCCTTCTATTAGCAACACGAAACTGACTACTGCTATAAATGGGCATTCTTTGGTTAAATGATCTATTACAAATTTTAGCCATAATAATAACGTACCCATGTTTTAACCGAATTTACCACATATTACCACCCGAATTGACCACATGCCAACTTTGACCACTTCTGTGAATATTTATTTCACAGATCAAGCTAAATCGCTTCTGTGATTTGGGTTTGAATTGTAAGAGTAAATGAGAATGTTAGGCTTTGTTAACTCAACAACTTTAGTTTGGGATGCAGAAAATGCCGGTTGCGGTATTTATTTGTCCCTTCATCAGTTTTCTGCGGTTTGTATGAACATAATTAAAAATTGACATATGAGTGGACACTAGTATTCTTTGGTATTAATGATACAGTGGTTAGAATTGCTAGTCAGATTATTAAAAGGACTTAAACTTTATATTATATTATCTTGACTGGACGTTTTTGTTATGGGAGTAACACGAGCACAACTCAAATAAAATGAAATTTTAATTTGATCTAAATGGGCCCATTGTAAAACTATTGTTAACCATATAGTGAACAAATATATAACACCATTAGACTTGAAGTTTGAATATTTACATTATCAGCAAAAAAGTGCAATTTTTGTATATATATGAGGTAAAATTATGAAAAAAGTGCAAAATTTGGTATGTGGTAAGTTCGGTCATGAATATGTGGTATTCTAAGTTTACAGTGGTATCGTTAAATGCATGCCCAAATTTTAAGGAATAATATCTGCCATAAAAAAGTATTTAATTAGAAGTATTCAAGCACAAACGTATGTAACTAGTGCCCTTTATTTTATTATACGAACATAAATTAATGTATACTGTAATCGGGTTAGCTTTTGCCTTGCCAACATTTTAAAATGCCCCATAACTTTACTTATTAAATCCACGTGTCAATATAATACTTTCCGCACATGCAACGCAGGTTTGCCCTCGTTGTTATTGTTTGTAAATGTGCGAATACATAACGTAGGTATCCTTGAATTCCAGTTTATTCCAGTTACATCTGGATATAAAATAAGTATTTAAAACGCGCGTTACAATCCAACCTTAATAGGTTATTTTAGTGTTTATCATCAAGTGTTCATGATAATTGATGATAATGATAACTTCTAGTATATAAACCCCTCGCTCTGTTCATTTTGTCATGAACAAGAGTAGGAGTTAGTAAGGATCTTGTCCCATGCCTTAAGTGAAATAAATATCAGGTACGTTTTTATAAGAAAGCCATCTTGTGTATTTCCTCTTTTAATTCGCATAGAAATATATTTAAAAACTTTACAATACCATTGAAAACTTCTACGGGAAGGAAGGAAAAAGATTTTCTGCTGTTTTGCTTTGAATTTGAAAAGTTGCACTATAAGGGAAATAAATGATAAAATTATTCTGGTTAAGATTATGAATTGCAGCTTTGACACTCCCATCAATTTAAAACATTAGACAAGTTGCTGACAGTATATCCTAGATTCTTAATATACCGCATTTTCTAGGGGTAGAACACTAAAAGTGAGAAAGCTTCCAAATTTT
The DNA here is from genome assembly GCA_034697805.1 of Orchesella bifasciata. NCBI lineage: Eukaryota > Metazoa > Arthropoda > Collembola > Entomobryomorpha > Orchesellidae > Orchesella > Orchesella bifasciata. Next base: position 7,260 of record JAQGAP010003011.1, on the reverse strand, counting down.
AAGTAATGATATCAATTCAACAATTATTTTAATTCAGCAGAGTGTGTATTAAAAATTGGATTATTTGAGCTTGTTTTACGGCAAGACTCCGTAAATCAATACACCTAAATACGTTTATAACTGGAAATTCTTAAAAGTTGGAACCTTTAAGCGTACCTGTTCCCCTTCTACATAAATAATTTACTGACCTGGAGTTTATCTCGTATTAGGGATATACTAGCATGAATACCACCTGAAATCGGAAATGAGTATACATGTATGTATGTTCATGAACATGTAAAGGAGTTAAATCAAGAGAAATAAAAGTTATGCAGACGGTTGCCTCCAGATTTATGTATGCATTTATAGGCTTGCTCGCTTTTAAATAATATGAGTGCTTTAGAGACAAGGCTTTAGACGTTTACATCAAACCTAAACTTGCTGTCTTATCCTATATATATGAATTAAATAAAACGATCACACGTAGTGCTCGAAGTTACCAGGAAGAGATGACAAAAGTTGCTTTCCCTTCCACACATTTTTATTCCTTTCATAAATAGAATGTTACAGAATGACAGAACGGATGGCAATTTCTGGTGTTAGCTTTGAAAGACAAATGTATTCAAGGTGTACGGAACTGATCAAAATTTCTAATAATTAAACAGATGTTCTACACTTTCAGCGATTTTTATTGTGCAATTGCTTAAAGCGATAAAAAACAGTTGTCGATCATACTTCATGAGGCTGCATAAATTAAGGTAATAATGACTCTTAACCAATATTTTGGAAAAAAATTGATGTTCCAAAATTCCGATGACAATTTTGAACGTTTAAAACTGGTTTATGTTTTTGTTTGCTTACACAATTGATGTCCTCATTGGTTCAATTTTTTAAATTGATTTGGGAAGTGAACTTGTTAAATGTTGTTACTTTACTGTAAAGTTATAGTTAAGAGTACTTTAACGACAAATGAATTGTCCAATGAATTCAAGCGAATGGAAATGAATGACATTTTAACTTCCCTCTCATTGGTTCATTTAAGTCCTTTGATTGGAAATGCATTCTATTTCTGATTTGAATGCAATGAGCAGACCTTAAGCACCGATGACCCTATTTGTCAAGCAAACTTGCTGTAAATTGTTTTCGGGATATACAATTGACAATGTATTGTTTTCTTCTTTAGGAACTGAATGCGCAGAAACGTCAAATCTTTTCTGGAACATAGTCTAAGCGTTATTTTTTTAAACCTTATGATTAATATGCTTTATTTTCGTGCTTTACAAAGTTAAAACGAATAGAGGCACATCTAAGAACTCGATTGTCAACTACACACCTCAAAAATGTTTTTTGCGATAGAAAGTCCGAAAGCCAATATAAGCGAATTTTATGTTTTACTATGAAGATATCGAAAGGCATGCTTTGAACGCTGTGCAGAATAACAGAAATTGACCTCATATCAAAATACAAATGAACCTCACGATACTTTTATTCCTTTTGTGGGATTGATAGCCTCAAATTCAAATGAATTCAAATATATGCTTTATGTAAACTTATAAATGCGAATGAAGTAATTCTACTATGGAATGCTTTACCAATATATGCAAACTGAAGTCTTTGATTCAACCGCTTAAACTTGTTTTCCCTATTCTGACTCTATTGGTTACTTCCAGTTACTGAACTTTTTGAAGAATAAAGCATTGTAAAATTTTATGCACTTCAAGGCTTCCAGAAGACGTAAAACATTAAAAATTTCAACATATCCCTTATCCCAGTTCTAACCCCCCATAGCCATTAATTGGCTACAAACCTAAGCAAACCTCAGAACGATTTAGCTTCGTTTATCTACCGCTACGATTGAAAGCTTTGTGCTATCTGTATTTGCTGCAATAGTTGTCAGACCAAGGTTATTAAATAGTATGAATGCTGCTAGGGGAGTGAAAATGTACAGAAGTTAGGCAAAATTTTGATACGAGTTCCTTCCCAAAAATGTTTCCTCAGCTACTATTATTTTGTATACTTTTGTATGCAAAACAATTTGACCTAGCCTGTTAAGTGCAGCAAATGTACTTTCGTTTCTGAAACTCAAACTGATTGTAGCCAACCTCTCGTATATGCTTTTGTGGTATAGACAAACCAAATAGTGCAACATGGAAACAATTTCGGGAACGAATCCGTAACAACCAAAAAGATGACTCTATAAAGGCTAGCAGTATCCAAACTATTTAATATCCTTGTGTCATACTGCCTGGCTAACGATTCCATGCAGTTTTTAGACTTAAAACCTCACGTGACATTGTACAATAAATGGTTACATAATTATACTGAAAGGTATAATACTTCCAATAAAAGGCACGGAACAATCATGAATCTCAATTCCAATTTTGACATGATGCTGCTTTCTATTTTTCAGTTGATAGTTTATATATGTTCCATATAAAATAAGGCTGGCATCCGCCGCAGTTTAAAACGCCACTATGAACTTCATTTCCATTACATACTTGCTTTACTTACGACAATTTACGATCGATAAGCCCACGACAGATATGCTCGAATTACCTACCTAACATAAAACTTTCACGAAATGAAAGTTCATAATGTACCTTCAAACTTTTCTGTTTTTTGACTGTTTTTGTAGTAGATTTTAAAATGTACATACTCTTCCATAAAGATCTTATAGATATCGTGGGTTTAGGTAGGCCATTATTTATTCAATGTAAACGTTATACCTGAGGGTTGAGGAGGTAAAAGCAGACAAGTACCTAGAGAAAAGATCGCATTTTTCTTTTAATTTTTGGCAACGTCGCTTTAGCTTAGATTTCCAACACGTTTTGTTCCAGTTGTCCCATAACAGTTTTAGTTTAAACAGCAGATAAAATGCCGTCTCCTCTGGTTCATCACGCTTACAAACTAAACCAATTCTTCAACAACAGCCTGTACCCATACCTCGTTTATTGGGATGACAAGTCCAACGAGTGGTATGTGGAAAATAACTCGTTGAAATTGATTCCGTACTATTTTTTAAACATATTTATCGTCGATGTTTTTGGATGTTTATTAATTTCACTCGTTTTCTACACCGCTGTATTCTTGCCATCTGCATTACTATTTGAAAATGTAGTTGTATTCGTAATAATATCTTTGGGGATATCCTTGTCGCTATCCATTGATATTGTTATGCATTTCTTTCGCTCGGAATTAATTCTCGTTGTCAACTGGTTGGATGAACTAACGGACAATATCTTTCCGAGCACATTTTTCGGTGCAATACAAATCGGGAATCCGGCTATTTTTGTTCAAGGTACGTTGTTAAACATGGTTTAAAATGCTTTAACTAACCATTTCTGAAGCTAACTTACACGAAATATTTTTTTAGAAATAAAAAACTTTTACTGTGGAAGAAATGTGGATGTCATTGGCCTACTGGCGAATTTTCTCGTCATTTCCAATCTCAATGTTCCTCTTTGTGCCCCGTTTCTACTTGTCTGGGGTAACTTGGATCCTTTGTATCTTGCAATGTCTATTATTTCCTCTCCAGGTATTTTTGAATGGCTTACTTTAGCCATTTGGGGAAAGCTTATTAGACTTATTTTCTTACTGTTTATGGCACAGGCAATCTTTATAAACCTGCGCACGTTGTATCTAATTGGAATAAACCTTTTGTTAAGCTTCGTCAAGCTTCTCAAACGAATTCACCGACTGGATTTAAATTATGATGTCATTCAACAATACCAACAAATACATATAATCTTGTGTATGTTTCGAAAGGGTTTTAATACCGTGTTTGCCATGTTGCTTCAAACTTTGTTCATTGGCATTGTGTTAGGGATAAATATTATGATTTTTGGCTGGAAACTGGACAATTTGCCGTTGACATTTTTTGGCACAATGTCCTTCGTACTCGGAGTATTCGGAACTCTTTGCGTGTTCCTGATAGGGTGTTCCATCTACGAAATAAGTGAAAAGGTATTAAATTCATGGAGATTGCAACTAGCTCAGAAAAATGATGGTGGATTTTCAAGGAGAAGAGTTAAAAGTTGTAAAAAAATGACTTTGGTAGCTGGAGGAATTGGTACTTTGGATGATGGAATTAAAAGCACATTCTTTCACTCTAGTCTTACGTACACATGTAGCCTTCTATTAGCAACTCCAAACTGACTACTGCTTTATATTTATGCACTTTGGTTTAATTATGGATTACAAATTTAAATAATACTGTTTAAAATTAATAAAGCGTTTAATTAGGAGTATTCAAGCACAAATGTATGTAACTAGCGCCGTTTAGTTATTTATACTAACATAAGTTAGTTTACGCTATTTTAAACTTGTTAGAGAAGGACGGAAAGAGAAAATAAATAGATAAAGGCACAATTTTAAGGTTAAAAATGTGTTTATGCTTTGTTTAAGACACTCATATTTATGTCACGTCGGAATGCTTGCATGTAATGCGTTTAGTGTAAACTATTCACATTTCGTATAAATAAACCTATTTGCAATAAAGTTCCATGTAGGCTAATCTGCACTGCAGTATGTTTTTTACAATATGTTGTCACTACTTTCCAATATTTTCTGCTGCATTGCTTTGATTTTGAAAAGCATTCATGACAATGCAAATACACTATCAGGCACTATCAGGGAAATAAATGATAACACCATTGTGGTAAGGAATATCAAACTGCAGAATTGAAACTCCCATCAATTGAAAACATCAAAAAAGTTGCTGACAGTATATCCTAGATTCTTAATTTACCGCATTTTCGGAGTAGAATACTCTAAGTGAGAAAGCTTCCAAATTTTGGATTAAGTAATGATATCAATTCGACATCCCTTTTTATTTAGTAGAGTGTGTATTAAATATTGGATTATTCGAGCTTGTTTTTGAGCTGGACTCTGTACATCAATACGCCTGAAATGTTTATCGCTGGGAATTGTTAATGTCCGTTAACATGTAAGGGAGTTAAGTAATAGTTATGCAGACGGTTGCCTCCAGATTTATATAGCATTCACGTGTATGCACTTACAGCTTACTCGCTTTTAAATAATATAAGAACTTTAAAAGACGAGGCTTTAGACGTTTACATCAAACCTAAACTTGCTGTGTATTATCCTCTAATGCATTAAATAAAACAATTACATTTTTTAGACAAATAGCATTGGTGGCTGGAGATATTGTTACTCTAGACGACGGCATTAAAAGCACATTTTCCCACTCTGCTCTTCATTACACGTCAAGCATGTTGCTGGCAATTTAAATACCTGTTGTGTATTGTAAATCTCGTATTTATCTTTAATAAAGTAATATAACAACTGTAATAAAAGCTACAAGGTAAAAATTTTGCTTTGACTGGCTTCCCACCAACTCCATTGGTGGATAAGAACGTAGTGGTGGACAATTTTCTGTACAGCTACAACCAAAAGGGCATGAGAAATGAGCTGTATACTCATTAGAACTGTCGCAAATCACTTGCTCATTGATATCCACTCTGCATTGCGTTCCAAACCTACAAATGAATTCAATTTTTTAATTAAAAAAAATAACCAATATTCGAATTACGTCTTGTATTTAGTTAGTAAACGAGTACCTTCTTCCCTCATGCTCATGAATTTTTAGGCAAGGACAAGTTACGCATTTCCCCATATGGTTTTGGAAATAGCCGTTGTCACAGTCCAGGTAAATAACTACACATCTTCCACAAAATGGACCTTGGACGGCTTCTCGTTGCATTCCTTCTGGACAGGTGCCACAGATTTGATGAAGGTGATGTTGATGGTGTTGGCCATGATGATGATGATGTGGACAATGTAAAGGAAATGTTGTATTTTTAAAGTTCTCAAAGCCTTTAGTACAGGGTGACGGAGCTGTATATGATTTAGCAGCATGTAATACCAGTAAAAATGCCTAATAACATATAAGGCACCAATTAGTGTGTTGTTAAACAATTGATATCTCGGATCGGATTGCTCCTATTCTTTTATTCAATTATTTACCAATAGTGGTCCCCTAGAATCCGATATGTGCCACATTTTTAAGGTCAGGAAGGCGGCTAAATGGTGATGTGTATTTAACAGCGATTCACAAACTGTAGTACTTCTCTCAAAATTGGTTCATTTGACTGTTTCTTCATGGACCATTTTGGAATTCAGTTCAGTGTTTGGTGCATGAGATGCAAGGTTTTTGCATCCATCGCATGCATTTTATTATCGCATCGAATCACAGAGTTGCAGTGGATCGTCTCGTCACCTTCATCTGTCAGTGAGGTTACCATTAATAGATTGATTACCACAACTCTCCTTCCAAAAGATTAACGTCATTTGTAAAACTGAACAAATGTATACATGTTGACTCATGATGCATAAATGCAAACGTGAATAAAAATCATATTCAAACCAATAACCATGGTTGATAACGATATTCATGAGTCATATTTTTTAATTCTACTCGCAAAATCCTCATTCTCGATTTTAAACGTCCAGACTACAAAGAATATTGTAACATATATTCGTAATTACTTATTCTTTTGGAACTAAATACTCGTGAACGCGTTGTATGCTCGCATTTCGTGCTTCCGTTTCCAACTCTTTCTGAAGTGAATGCCAAATGATATCAACACTCAAGTGAAGAAGCATCATCGTGCAGCCTTAGCATCCGTAAAATAACCTGTTTATAATGCGTCAATTGATATTTATCAGGCTATCTACGTTTCAATTTTATTCCAGTTTTGCCTTATCTATTTTGGAATTGGGAATAAAATCAATTGAATAATTACTGATAAAAAGGTGCAACCAAGGTTATTGAAAGTAAATGTAAAGAGGATGGTTTAAAATTCGCATAATATAGAAGTTTGTTAATAAAAGTGCGTATTAGTATAATTTTATACACTTTTAAGTAGTAACTGAGTCAGAGTCTCTGACATAGATTTATGTAAACTATGTTTGGTTAAGTCGTCGAAAGTTCCAATAGTTTAAGCGTAAACTCAATGACTTCTTTGGGATTTTTTTCTGCAAGCTCCTGGAACGTGGTAGCAGCACGAAGTTCCTTTGCATTACTGCAATTAATGTATTAAGAAAAAATCAGGTTTAAAAAATTTTTATGTCATCAAATTGCTACTTCAACTGGAATTTGACCACCAACCGTTTGAGCATATCCAGTGCTTTATTGCTAAGTATCTGATAAGCTTCTACGTTCATGACGAAGAAATAAAGGGTCAATAAGCCGTTAACGCTGAACCAGTTCTCAGGCTTTCTGAAAAGTATTTTCACTGTGACCTTTTCCAGTGCCGAAAT
>JAQGAP010003010.1:0-13465 GCA_034697805.1 Orchesella bifasciata | reverse complement strand
ATCTATCGATTGGTGAAATCAGAATTTAAAAAAGTCAAGTGGTTCGAAAGTTATCGTGCCCACAGACGGACGACGACAGACGACGACGACAGACGACGACGACAGACGCGATACAAGGTGATCTTAATATGAACCTAAAGGTCCATAATAAGTAGAAGGGACAGATAACAAAGAAAAATGTGAGAAACACGAATAGCCAATTTCTGGGACATTTTATTTACTTTGTTTGAACAACTTTTCTGTCCATGGATACCCTGAATGAAAGTTTAAAAGTCATACATGAAGTAAAAATGTCCAATGTTCTACTTAACTATCGGTGAAATAGGGAAACCTGTGAATTTCAGCATATGTAGGTTGTTTTGGTAATACAAAGATGGTAATGTTATTGCGGTCAATACATACTTGACATACTCTTGTTTTTAGACCCCTGTGAAAATTCCCTTTTACTTTGTTAAAGGAAAAGTTACGCTTTCAGTCTTTGTTCTCTGCCAGTCTCAATTATTATAGGATGGTGAAAGAGCCTTCTTCCCACGGTGGTATTTGGTACTCCCATTAAAAGTTGTTAGCTTGAGTATCAAAAATGTTCGTGATTTTTGAACGGTGGAGCGACTACCCTGACGTTTCTGCAGTTAGCAGACCAATCACACGCTCATAGTAATCCTCGCCCTAATGACAAAATGGAATGATTCCCAACCGTTTCTTGAAACGTAGCGTAGCTTAGCGTATTAGTGGTTAATTGTGAGAACCTCATCGTTACGACCAAAACAACAAAGGGAAAAATGAATGGCTCAATTTCAGTTCAATACGGACATGAAAATGGAGACTCTGTTTTTGCACTTGGCAAAAATTGTGGTGTGCTAGAGCTATTAAACTGGAATTAGCCAGTAAGCAACTCTATATGAGATGACGAAAGGAACTTTAACGACAGTGAGTAAACCGTTTTTCTCCTCCACTGAACATTTTACAGACGACTCTCTTTTCATCTGACATTTGCAATCACCATACCTCTTTTGTACTGCCATTAATATGATTTGCTATATTACAGTATTGGAATTAGATTGGAAACCAACAACTCCCAACAAAATTCTATTGGCTTTCAACTTGGCTCAGAACCAAAATGTCGGACTTTTGTTGTTGCATGTATATTTTTCATACTTTTCTCTTAACTCTGAAGTCTGTCTAACACGAACAAACTTATAATATGCTCTATGGTAGTATTAGTTTATATGAAATTTGCGGATCTGGATTGTTAATATTGAAAGCGTAGGTGATAAGCCTAAAATGAGCTAGCAGCAAAAGAGCAAATAATGTGGTTATTTTTGGTAAGGTTCAAGAAAGCGTTTCTTTTCAAGTGCTCCTGCTAGCTAGACCATATACAATGGCTAATTGATTGAAAGTATAAAATACTGGCAGCACGGCATCACTAAAACCGTTTGTTTTTCTCCTTTGTAGTGCTTCAACATTTCTGCGGCTGACTTGGTGGAAGATGTAAAGCTTGCTTTACAAGGTCGAGCACCTCCAAATCGACAACGTCATAGTAGCCAACAAAGCCTCCCTCCACCACCAGTCCAACCTCCACCGGAGCCACCTCACTTTCACGTTACGCCGCCAAGTAAGTTAAACCTATTTGGATCTGAATATTATTCCCTCAAACCAAAAGGACTCAAAGGAATTTTTCAGTCATAAATTTTTATTTGTATTTGAGGATGGATTAGATGAACAAATATTTATTCATTCATTATGCATATGTGTATCATGTCACGTCACGAGGCTTTCAACACAAGTGTAGTTAATATCGTCTGAGCTAAAAATGTTGAATGTGAGCTTATTCTAGACTAATGAATATTCAAAGTCATGGAAAATGAGCTGGTCGTCAAGTTCTATTGTTTTATTTCGTTTGAAGTCATTAGCTGTAAAGTTACGGCTTTGATCTGAATTCAAACGATGATTTGTGCCAAAATTTGGAATACGAAATGGAGTATGAATTATAACATTACAGCCTGTTGCCACATACAACATAAAAATACGTATATACTTTATATAACATGTATAAAAACTATGGCATTTCAGATTCAGACGACTGGCGAATAGGTATGTTTGATGGTGGATCATCATACGCCATCTAAATCTTTATTGATTCAGATCATGCCACCTACATTTCATAGAATAGACTTGAATAATGTGTCAATTTGAATGTACATTAGCATGACGTGTAATACTTAAGCCACACGTTTGATTTTTTGCATCTCTGTTACATACATTCGAAATACTGTTAGCAATGAGATCTCGATTCACTTTCACAATGCATTAACATAATTTGAAAATTTTATTTCGACTGTGGGACTAAAAGTAGGTCATCCCATCACACTGTTCCCAGGTATAATGCTCAAGTGACTAATACACACAATGCAGTGTTTTCTTATACCATAATAAAATATCAATCATCTATACTTTGCTCACACACTAAAACTGCTCCGTAGATCATCCATTAAGTCCAACTACTCAATCACCAATCCTGATTAGCCGTGTGATTCATTGTTTTTTCGTTGGTCATGGTGGTCATTGGGCATCAAGCAAGAATGATTGATTAGCATCCCAAGTGAATCTATTTGTCTCACTACATAAAACATAACATTATGATTTAGTTAGGCAGCCAATCATTCTAGAGTCTTTCAAAATAAAATGGAGCCGTCAAGTTTGGTATTACTAATTGCAGCCTCATTCAAACACAGCGTTTAGACAGGCCTTCATAATGTATAGGCTTTACCTGATGCCACAAATGTTCTAATTTCTTTTATGTATTTTACAGAAGATGATGGAAGAGACGATGGAAGTTCTGTTGAGAGCGAAGGTGGATACGAAAGGGAAGTTGCCATTTTAAATCGCTGCTTTGACGATATTGAGCGTTTTATTGCTCGACTTCAGTTTGCTGCAGCTGCATATCGCGAACTTCAACGGAGGCGAAAGTAAGTGCTTCTTTCTTAATGTTACGAGTGAATAGCGGAAATGCTGCTTTGGGCTGGTGTTGGTGTGCTACTGCTGCGTCGGCTTTATAACTGCTGCATGCTGTACTTGAACTCATTTATGATTGTATTATGCTATTATTGGGGTCTAGATTTGAAAGTTGTCCAAATTACAAACATTTAATTAAACAGCAAATTTAACGGCGTTCCCCATATCTGGCCCCGTTTTTCATTAAGATATTGTTCATCGCAAAAAACCGAAAAAAATTACTATAACATGAATGAAACAGGGAACAGCTGAAGAAATTATAGATTTTGGGTAACATCCTTTCTTAAATGTTGTAACGAAATGATAATAAAGAATGTTGAAAAATACAATCTGGAGCTTGAAACTTCCCACATGCACGAACAGAGGAAATGACTAAGGTTTATTGGAAATTCCAGCAGTGATGTTGATGGAGTATGATAAATTATCCGTTCAAAACTTCAACTGTAGTAGTTTTATCAAGATCAGAAGCAATAACGTGATGTATTATCAATTGGTAACTGACTGCCGGAATTTATTTTTAAGTGGATATCTCAGATAGTAACTGTTGAGTGTGGTTTCCTTCTGTTGCGGCAACCAGCAGAAGTAACCAATTGATGAAATTACAACGGTTTGTTGTTTTTTAACGCATTGTCTGTAATTTACGAGAGCAGAAGCGGAAGTATCATCGGTGTGAACGGAAACCACAATCAACTAATCATTGAAATGATTACAAATGTTTAATGGTTGAAAAACCTTTTCATTTATTGCAGCTTTAGTGTCTTGCGTCCATGAAAGGGGAAAGATTATATTCTTCAACTTTTTGTATTGTCTTTGTTGTGGTTACGATTTCTGTAGTGATAGGTCAATGTTTGTAGCATGGCGTTTGTGAAACTGACAACGAGCCATCACGTTTCCAAACAATTAGTAAAAACCACTGTTAAGTTAAGCTGTGTAACATTTTCCGAATGATTTTACTTTAAATCATATTACAAAGCAACGGAATGTGTAGATGGATGAACGAGAAAGTTGAGCTAGTGCGGAGCAAGCAAGGGACTACCTCAACTTAACAGGAATGTAATGAAGGAGCGAAAACATCAACTGTTTATGCATTGTAGAAAAGTCTAGCATAACTTGGTTATCATTCAACTTTGGTTTATCCACGTGCGTTACGCACTACGCAGTGGGTCAACTAGGTCACACATGAAAGTAGTTGACGGCTACTGTCACGAGTTACCTAAAGACGAAGGAAAAGTTTGTAGAGAAACGTTTAGCTTTCTCTATCCCAGCTTCCCCGCTAATAACGGATGTAAAAGAAGAAAAAGGAACCGAAAGCCTAAGCCCGTCTCCTGCTTTCTGCATGAAGAACCTTCCGTGTCTTGTATAATGAAATTTTCTCTTCCTGTGTGGAAGTGGAATATCAAGCAAGTTCAATATGTTGCTTGCTGGTTGCTCAACTCCTCCAATAGTTACATATTCCGTATTTATAACTAAAGGCACAACTAGTCTCATGTATTTTCTTCAAATAATGCATTTTTCATGAGTTCGATACAACAGAATAATACATAAATCCTCAAAATCTCAAACTTTACAAGAGCTGTTGTAACAACAGGAACAAGAGTACAGCATTGGTTGTGTGGTAGGTACACAGAAGGAAAGTGAGTGAACCAAAAACGATAGCATGAGTTTTGGGTAGAAGAACAGAGTCTGCGAAAGAAAAAAAAAGTTTGAGTTAGTATGTTGTGTATTTTATCTCACGTTTTCTTTCTGCCTTCCAGTAGTTCTTCAGTCTTCTTTCAAAACTCTGTTCTTTCAGCCTTTGCATCATATTCTGGGAACGAAACTTGAGAGTTCTCACTAGTTTACATCACACAGCTTATGAATAAGGAGAGACAGATATGAATGCAGCCATCCAGTGTGCCTCATGTTGAGTAGTATTGTATGTGATCACATCACATCACTGTATGTCTAACCTATATTCTCATCGCGCTCCGGAAAATAGTAGGTTAAGAGACTACAAAGTGCAGTAGCGCGATGTGATACGCACATCGGACCTTTATCGGTTTCCTACTTGGATTTTATTTCCATTTATTTGCCTTCTTTGTTGCAGGCTGCAATATGACTCCTATTAATTCACCCGTGGAGCCTCCACTCGTCCAGCCCCTGTTTATGTAGGTAGTCGCTTTACTACAAACGAAAAGAGTCAGACATACGAACGGGTTTGTGTAGGGTTAGTTGGTAGTTTGGACTTTGAAACATGACATTCATGCGTGACACTTTATCTCATGTAATGCATGCTTTTGAAGCTAACGTATGTATGCTGTTATACCCAAGAATCCTTGATTGATCATGATATAGCGGTGCAGGAAGCAAACGGACATTTTATCTAACTGACCGTTTAATGCAAGTAGGTAGCTAATTCACTTTCTCTTCCCCAGATTTCACTTCCACTTTCACGAGTTATTGAGTTTAAGAGCCGATATAAGATACATCCGAGTGCTTTCCCAGTCTTGAGCTGGGGGAAATTAGGCACAGGATATGGTTTACGATTTTAGTTTAGATGATAGGATAGTGCACCAAATGGCGCATCTCGTACATCAACATTTGATTTCAATCAGCCATCTCGAGTAACTCGAGCTTCCACTTTAGTCCTATGGACATACCTATATCTGTTCCATCCATCCGAATTATGGCTCAGGGTGTTTCGGTTGAACGGCGTATAAGTGAAAGTAATAATGATTAAGATGGTGATGATGACGGCGGATCAATATCAAATTGCAATGCTGCTGCTGCTGACTTGGCACTAGCTGAAAATGGAAACCTTGTGCACAAAGCATTCTCCAAAAAGGGTCGGAAGAATCCTCCTGTTTACTCATGCAAGTTAGCATACAACAGACAGAAATAAGAATAGCTTTTTATGTGTCTGAAGGCCAAAGCTGTGATTACGTAAAAATGTTTTTTTCCTGCATTCATTACACCAAAAACATTGGTGCTCCATGGAAAGTAGAGAAAGCTACCATTATTTTCTGGTGGAAATTGCACTTTATGAAATCACCATGAGAGTATAGTTTTTGAATTCAGGTTTGTATGGAGATTGGCCCTGTTTTGTATCAGGGAAGAGGGAAGAACGGTGCGCGTAATTGCGATGTTGAGCGGAAGATGAGATGCACATTGAAATAAAAAACTCATTTTCTGGCAAACATAACCTGATACCCTGATACCTCATACGCTACATCCAGCTAATAATGGTTGCTAATGCTCAAGTGGTGTTATCATTAGACGATTTTATCAAATTGATACGATATCCTGTTGGTTTCCGAGTGCTCTCGTTTCGTCGCTTTTATGAGTTCTGGTGGGAATGGGATGAAATCTGATCGTAATTGTTCATCCCGAAGCTACGCATCTCCTGCTGCCACTGCTTTGCTGCTTCTAAATGCTTTTCACAACATACATTTTAATAATATTGTGACAAACTAATATACTAATGGTGTCCTCTTAATTTTTGGGAAATTATAGGTCGAAAAAGGGTAAGAAGAAGGATCACGGAGAAGGTCTTTTATCCATGCGAGCTCGCCCACCGCACGAGAGGGAATTTGTTGACATTCTTCAAAAGTTCAAACTTTCCTTCAATTTACTGGTAAGAGTCAACTCCACTCAAGTAACAATATAATGCTAAAGTGTGTGTATAGGAGCTATTTATCTACGATGATCCTACCGTACGTAACGATGGTTTCTTTAATCTCATTGTTCTCCGGGAGCGTTATTTGCTCACGACTCAAAATTATACAGACACATGCACCTCACCGATGATGAAAAAGAAAGAACAATGGGTACAGTACACACACGTACTTCTTTACGAAACATATATAATGCTACACCGTTACGTTGCAACATATGCTCCAAACTTTTATTTGTATGATGCACAGCATATTATAAATGTGGAGGGTGTTTTGGTGTTGTGATACATTTTTAGCTCTACTTAACAAATAATGAAGACAAGAGCACGTACTCGGATCATAATGTTGACTTGCTTGTTTGCTCTCTAGCTTTCTCCCTACCACTTTTCTATGGGAATGTTGTGCATACCTAAGTCTTCACCATTTCCAGCGGCTGTATAGAGCAAAGTACGTCAAGTACTGGGGAAAGTTAAGTGCTAAAATTGAGTAGGAGCTGTTGCAATAGTATTCCAGAAAGCACTCTCTCTCCTTTCGGCTTGCATGATGTTTCTCTTTTTTCGAGAAAGAGGATGAAACATTGATCAAATGATCCCTATGTGGTAGTACTACCGGTCACTCACAACTACAATACCTGACTGTTGTAAAGATCAACTAGGATTACAGTTTGACTTTCACTAGGAGAGGGACAGTCATATAAGAACTTCTATGTATGTATGTATTATGCATGAAGCTCATACCCACAAAAGTGATGGGATATCTGTCCTTTTCAGTTTAACTTTATGGATATATGACACAAGAGACGTGTGGTAAGAATGCTGCATTTACATGTTCACTGTAGGAAATACTAGACCATCATTACAACTTTAAAGGAATAGGGCCTTTGGGACAAAGAGTGTGTGTCACGACCCAAAAAATAGTGTATGGTGACACTAGTGCATCAACTTGAAGGAGAGAGGCTTTACCAAGGTTTAGTTGATTTGATGGAAAGCCGCAACCATTTATTGACGGATCGCTTTACTCATCGTCGCTTTTTATGAAGTTGTTTAGCTTAAAGCAGTAGAACTCATTGGGCTACTTATCTAATTTAGAGAAAGCAGGAAAGTCATCAGAACTTCAGCCTAAAATTGCCAAAATAAATTCAACTATTAGAGAGACACAATTATCCAGTGTTGAGGTAGCATTGTAATTTTTGTAAATTTAGCTCTTAACCAGACACAACACACTAGCCAAATTCGTAAAGTGGTTTAGAATGGAGTATTATTACAGACTTTGAAATCAGGTATAACTTTCAGTATCATTGCCCTTTTATGCCTCGAGTACGTAAAGCAGTACTTATCTCTCTCGACAATATCTTGAAGCCTTGAAGCAGATTCTCTTTCATGTAGAGAATCAAATGAAATTGGCAAACAAAAATAATGTAGTGTAGACTCCTCCAATAAAAATCACTCACAGAGCACCGCAGGAAGAACTTGACGTAATTGAATTACTTGAGGGCTGCTAAGTTTCCAAACCCACACTCACACACACATTCGATGAATTCCAGTCGTTGGCAATGATGTTATTCTACGAATCATTATTTTATAGTTGCTGATTTATTCATAATAAATATGAGGGGATACGAAACCTAAGCCCTTCATGTTCTTCTGCATTCTTGAAAGCAGAAAAAACTGGGTTGTATCGTTCACATGAGGAATATCGATCAACATAAAGAAGACAGCTTTCATATTTTGTTTTCTTACCAAAATATATGCGTAGTTGGGGTTTTATGTCCCGTGTTTTTAGTGTTCTGTATGTAAAACAGGAAAAAGCTAGGAAAAAAAGGAGACTTGGCTGAGCTCTGAGCTGAGTACTTACCTCCAAAACTTAACATACTTAATGTGTGGGAAGCTGTTGAAAAAAAAGTAAGGGGCCGACCACACACTCAGCTTTCTTCACATGGTGTCTAGGTTTATGCGGGGCATGTGGAACATAAAATTTGATTTGATGGAGTTGCACAAAATTTATGATAGTTGTAGCATAAAATAGCCTTCTGCACCGTGTAAAACACGACGACGTAATAAATGAAGATTTCGTCTTAGCCATTACATTACGGTGATCATATCATCGTGTGTGTAGTTTTTAAAATTAGGTTCCCATTTCACAGCATTTACCAACAAAAACACTTTTTTTTCTGGGGGAGCACCACAATCAAGATCAGATTTTTTCTTCTTTGTATTCATTTTTTTCCTCCATTTTCTACAGTGTAATAAATAACATACAGTTTCAAGCTGGAGAAGGATACCAGGTTTAGTGGAAAGTCCTTTATCATATTTCCACGCGCATTGTATACTTAATATGAGTGAGCACACAAACGCACATGAATTTGAGATGTTTCAGGTTTCCTATCTTTCCCCTGAAATGGTTTACTCGCATATAACCCCGTACCCACATAATATATAAGATGGAGGTAGTGATCTTATGTTTCCTATTTCGGTGCTGTCTGTATCATGAGATGCTAACAATTATTGATGTGGTGCATTGATATTTTCATGGTGCTTGGGAGGATATCTAGGCTCTGAGTTCGATCCATGGTTTGAAGCATCATCGATTTTAAATAGATCCGATATCAAAAACATTCATCTTACTTTATTTAAGGGAAACATTTTTTATACTCCGTCATATCATGCTTCCAACTCTACTCCCACCAGCTAATGTGAATGATGATGATGATGCTGATAATAATACATATATTTTGGGAGAGTATTGAACAATTTTTACTCTTATTCACTATCATTCACGCTCCAGGAATGTAGTAGCATCGAGAGAGCTCACTTTAGATTTATTCCCGTGGAGAAAGCAGTAGCGTAGGTACGCAAGCACAAGCTGTGGCCATTGTATCATCAAGTTGCAACGAAAAGGGACCAGTTTTGAAAAGGGTGTGTGAATAACCATAATATTGCATGCAAGACATTAGCTGACGTTTGTGCCGATAAACATGCAGAAAAATCGGTAATGATTTCTGATCACGGAAGGATAAAAGCATGGAAAGGATAAATAAAATATGGAAAGGGTTTGGGTAATTCAGCGGGGACATTAAATATTATATGCCTCAGCTAAATATAGCAATCCGATGTATATCAAACTGAGAGAACTTTCCAAAAATTCGTAATTAAAATGAAAAATCAAGGGAAACTGATTTTTGTTGCTTTCACCGACTAAATATCATGTGCACTTGGAGGCATTTGTGCTTCTAATCGACTGACGAAGAGTGAAGGAATTCCTTTTGCACAAAGATATATTGAGAATGAACCAGATGAAATCTTTCCCATCATTTCCTTTCATGTTGGCTGTTATTGCCATGGGAATTCCTCCTGTTCGTCGAAATGCAAAGATATGGCAACCTATTTAATTTCATCAATGCAATTGAGCTACCCAACTCATGAAAAAAGTTTATATTGATTTCCGTGGGCATGTGCATATAAAGATGATTTGATTATGTGCCTTTCATGCTGTTATACTCCATTGAGGATTTGATTGTAATCAGTACAATGTGTAGGCATTCATTCATCAAGCTTCAATTACTGATCGTCAGTATGAATATGAGTAAGATATTGGTAATAGGACCATGATTTTTATTATCATGGTTATGAGTATTGATGAACAGGAAGAAAGAAGTAATGTGCGATGTGCTATTTTTATAATACTGGTTCAGGAAGAAAATCGATAAATAATTATGCTTACAAATAAGCATAAGTACAATAAAAATACGTCCATGTCTATTTCGGGGTCTTCTATGCTAATATAATATTCTGGCAATGTTTTTTTATTTTTCCAGGCTCGACTGAAAACCCACATTCACGATCCAAATGCCCCAGAGCTGGTCCACTTTCTGTTCACACCCCTGGCCCTAATTGTGGATGCTTCCAGAGACGCACATGCTGCTGGACTTGCTTCTCGTGTTGTTGCTCCCCTTCTTAGCCGTGGAGCTATTGAACTCCTTAACAACTGCTTGACATCTAAGGAGACCGAATTGTGGCATTCTTTGGGTGACGCATGGCTTCTTCCAAGGTATTACATGTTTGAGCATTTTTCTTTTTCTGCATATTTCCACAACGTATTCATATGAGAGTTTCAATGTAAACACAGTTTTACAAATAAGTACGTATTTTGACGCAGGAAAAAACGGAAATCAACTCTCCATGACATGTGATTAACATTTTCCGTAAAAGTAATGAAATCGTCAATCCCATTCAATAAGAAGAACTTTTCATACTGATTTTGTTAATAAGTGAAAGATGGGGATCGTGTTCCATTAATAACATCGCTGCTTTTTTGTAGCTATGCTAGGTACCTAACGTTTATACTACTGTGCGAAATGGTAAAAGATGATCAAGCATTGAGCTGCATTCCTTCAAAGAGTATTTGACAGGTGACAAGTAAGAAAGTTGTCGCAGGACCTCAAGCTATTTTCTGCTTTCTTGCCACGACTGTGCTGCCATGTTTATAAACATGTGCAAAAAGTCAAAGCCAGTGAAGGCTTCTTAATGTTAGCACCAGCAATGATAATAGATTTTCTTTGTACCGTCAAAACGAAATCCATTTGGAGGGATGTACAGCCGGTAGTGTCTTTAAATATCAAGTTGAGCTAATGGGAAATGCTTGTCAAGACCAGAAGATCTTGAGCATTATATGAGCTTGCGTCTACTATGCTTCGCTATGTTGTAAACTGAAAATGTAGTTTTTTCAACGGATTTTATTGACGGAAGACTTGAGAGACGTTTTGCTATTTTGTTGCGTCTTTCTCCGAATTACGCCACCACACACACACATAGCTCAAGGTAGTACAGGCTCCGTTGACTGACAAGCTAACAACAGAAAAGCTGCCTACAGGAAGTATATTTATTATTCTACAAACCTCTTCACCAAACCCAACATGGCATATAAATACTTTCATCCCACTAATAATATAAATATTACCACTAACTCTAGTCTCCCAGTTGATAACTATTAAATATCAAAGTTGCCGCATTATTTTTGACTTGATCAAGACCCCTCACTGCTTTTCTGAAAAACAGTTACGAACTCACCAATATTGTCGGAATTTATACGGAAGGTTGTTTAAACTAACATGTAAAACTCTATACAGCTGAGAAGCAAACTGTATTAAAAATTGGAGTGGATGTTGTATCAAATCCCCAGCGGGGATTTCCTTCCTCTACCGAACAACTTACTCTGATTTACTATGTAATACCTTTATTCAAAGACAAAACCCATCAGTGTTTGACCACAATGACATTTCCGTCTATGGAAACGTTTTTTATGTTGTACCTATATGCTACTTGTTTCAGATATATAATGGGCAATCCCAGTTTATCTGACAAGCATGCTTTGAGCTATTCGTTAATGTACGGCATGAATCTTACGATGATTGCTCTACATGACAACAATCCTTTGGCCCTTGGAGTTGTTATGTACGGAGCAGTTCCAAGTAGCATTGAAGTGGACATTACAACTCCTCTTAAGACTAACATTTCATAAGTATTCTGGTAATAATAAGAGGCTTTAATATTTTTGGAGAGAAATCAGATTAAATCCTCTTTATATTTTAAGCGACGAAGGTACTTATGCGTTCTTACAGCTACCGAAATCCTTTATAAATGTTAGCCCATATTTCGGTGAAATGATTGAGTGGAATGGAGTTCGAGTCTGTACGATCAGTGGCAGCCTTTGTTGTTACTACAATATTTCCAATCATACTTTTCTTCGTTTAAAAGAGAAAAAAAAATTCCAAAACGCTGAAAACCATTTCGGACGAGCTTTGAGACCCAAAAATGTGTTTTATAAAAAGGGTGGTCTGTCCATTATTGATCTGAAAAAAAAATCAAGGTTTTCCCAAATGATTGTGTTCATATAACTATGTGGTTATGCTATCATCTAGAATACAATACATGCGATTTTTTATTATTGCACTCCAACTTTAGTGTATTGCACCATCTGCGATAAATATTATCACAAGATGTCGAGTCTACGAAAGGGGTCTCATGAAAGGACAAAAAAAACTGTTGTGTGTGGCACAATGTATTTCAAAGGGAAGGCTGACGTAAACCGTTGGGAAAAAGTGTCACCAAATCGTATATTGTATGTACCGGATGTATCAGAGGAAGGCTGAGATGGTCTCTTGATCTTTTCATCTGTGTGTCGTTAACGTATTGGGTTTTCCTCTTGATATTTGAATATCGCATAATTTGATCCAGTCCAGATGTCTCGGTTTCTTGTTATCCTTGTTTCCTATACCTATTTTCACGATTCATAAAAATATTTTTATGGCAATGTCCGCATATTTTTTTTATTTTCTTTGCTGAAAAAGGGGAAAGATGATTGCCATTGTATTGCTCTTTCCACGACTGTAATACAATTCTTGTTAACCAAACTTGTTGTGTCGAAGCATGTATGTTAGTAGTAGTAGGTATGCGCCCATAACCATAAAATGACCATAGAGTTTGCTAGTTCATTTTTATGATCAGACTCGTTTTTATGTTTAAAAGTTTCTAACTGAGCTTTTTGATTTTTACCAATTTTTTTCACCAAAAAGGGTAACCAGAGCTCACATAAATTTTTTACGGTAAACACACGCATTGCTCCGAAATTTATCCTGTTGGCTTGCATTTTCATGTATGACAACGATTTGTATAATATTGCCGTTTCATGGAGAAAGGAAGAGAAAATTTAGGATGGATCTTGTGATATGAGGTTTGGTCTGGGTTTAACAAAAGTGAGGGCTGCTCAAAAGCCTAGTGGCATTTTTCTGGCCATTTTCACAA
>JAQGAP010003009.1:0-13467 GCA_034697805.1 Orchesella bifasciata | reverse complement strand
ACCAAGACCACATAATCTATATTTCCTTATCTTACTCATACAACAACTTCCCTTACGACAGACGTGCCCGGGACAAGAATGCGAACAAGATAAGGCTTAGGCTGATGATTTTTTATACTGCATTACTTTCTGCTGCAACATATATTAAAATCTGAAAATGCAATTTGTAATCACGAAAACAAGACGGTAATAAGTAAAAACATCGTCACATGCTTTGTACATTTCTTTTACGTCATTGTACGTCACATACATTTCTTTACCATGACGTAGTATTAAACACTGTCGAAGATTTCCAAAATCGTTAGCTGTATTAAGAGTTTAGTCGTTATGTAACGCACAAGGGATCCGAATGGAAACTGGACGGCAGAATTTAGATTTCGATATATTGCACAATATAAAATCATGATGTTTAAATGATATATTACATGCTTTAGCCATAAATTTGATTCAATTAGGAATAAGCATATGTTTGCTTGTCTACTAGGGACCTTGGGTTTATACATGTAATCGTATATGTATCGTATACGTTTATACCAAAAGTGTTTATCGATACATGGAATATATATACAACTATTCTATTCTCACGGGCGCCAGAAACTTACTCCCGCACCGGAAACGTCTCCTCGGAATTAAGCCCGATGAATTTGCCCTGCAGCGGTGCATTGCGATTTTCGCCGAGTTTTTCGCAACCGTGAACGTACTGCTTGTGACAAATAGTTGCAACTTGTCCCGGGCACGTCTGTCGTAAGGGAAGTTGTTGTATGAGTAAGATAAGGAAATATAGATTATGTGGTCTTGGTCAAGATGTTTAAATGTATAAAAGGAGAAACAGAATGGCGAAAGTTATTCATGAACTACAAATCATTGGATACATTGCTAAATGCGTCCAAATATTATTTAACTCTTTTGAGGGTACTCCTTTATTAATATCAGTTAAGGGAAATTTCAACTTATTTAATTCATTTAAGGGTAGTTTATATCATAGGAATAAATCTGGAAATTCTACTAGACGTTCGCCATATTTTTCTAAATATTTTTATTTACTAATAAAAAGTAATATTTTCACATTTCTGATGCAGGTCAAATAATGGTGTGCAGTAAACCCAACGTCAAAATCATTTGTACACAGGAAAATGTCAAAAAACTGCTGTTTATTCTTTTATTAATAACCAAAATGCAAGTTAACATAATGACAAACATGCTAATTATCATTAAACGACATGAGTTCGTAGATACAAAAGGGTGGTCCGCTTAATTTGGGACAGTTTGTCTGGTCAACTGCTCTTCTCTTTTCTGATCGATCGACTTGAGATTTTGTATGTGCGTTGTACAAGCGTTGTGAAATTTGGAAACAATTCCTTCAAAAATGACGAAGTTATTAGATAAATACGACGAAGTAGTCATTTAAAACTTTCCAGAGTCCCTCCAAAGTCCGTGCGCGTCGCATCCAAATTGCGTTTTTTAAGAAGCCAAACCCAAAAAGGTCAATTCTTTTTATGTCAGGAGACTTGGTGGGTAGTTCCGAGCTTTTGTGATGGTTGGCCCATTTAGATCTGCCACCTCTTTGGAGTACTGCTGTGAAGAGCCAGGACCTAAAGTCTACCCGACGATAGCGCTCACTTCAACTTAAATGTAAAATGGTATATCCCGAACTCAATGGTTGACGATGAAAGTTAGAACAGATAATACTTGTCTCGGATCTAGTCTAAAATAAGGAACTATCGATAATCGACTTAATGTTCATGTCCATATTTTATTTACTGACTAAAATTACTACAAGTACTACAGCACATTTATACCAAACAAGGAATCTAACTGACTGGCACGAAACTAACAAGAGGAATACCAACCTACTTTAATGTGTGAAGAATGTAGAAACAAACCCTTGGAGCTAAAACAAACGGGCACTAACTCACAAAAAAAAGTAATATAGGGTTCTTGTCACTTAATACTTGTCAGATTAAGTAAAATGTTATGCAGTTTGAGACAGCGGCGTTGGATATCGGTGAACTAATCGCAAAATCATTTAATGGTACTGCACCTTGTATCATGTCCTTGCTCACTGGAGAAACCCAGTAAGCTACAGAGAAAAAATGTTTATTTCGGCTACCTTAGCTTGTTCTTCTTCAGAAAACCCTGAGACTTGGCGTGTTTAGCTTTTGCATTTTAGAGTTTTATGCGTGCATTTCTTGCCTCATCGGTGCCTACCATAATAATTTGCGATGTGTTTAAATCTAGGACGAGCTGCTTAATTTTTTAATATTCGCCATGAACCAACCACAAGCATCAAGTATTGCTAATACACATAGTCAAATATAAACATTTACAATCGCAAACATGTCATATTACGTAAGCAAAAAAAAACTTGATGGTAGCACAATCCAGTGTAGCCTCGGCGATCATTCATCAATTACCAGGAACAACGGAGTTGAGTCGGCAATCTGGGGCAAAGTAAGAATATGCTTCCACCATAACTTCCATGCTAAATTTCTTGGGCGATTTCGTGCGAAAAGCTTCTCCGAGCATTTGGCGGAATCGGGATCAGCCCATAATTAAGGGAACGTCCTCCAAGAATTGATAACACTTCACACACTAATCACCCATCAAAATTCTCTACTCTTTTAACCTTAATACTGGATCGCGTCATCTCGCGTCTCCTTTGTCTTTCATGGCTTCCTGAAATTTTGAAAACGCCTGGAACCCCTGCGCAACCCCCAGGTTGGGTACAAATGCTCTACCTAAAGATTTTAGACCTTCTACGATTTTACACTTTCTGGAATGTTGGGTAGTTCACTTTGGGGTGTTAACGCAGACTGGCTTTCCCAATGACTATGGTTCGCTTGTAGGTAGTGAACGGATAACGACTGGTATAACAAAATATCAGTAGGCTTGTATATATTTTTAATATAACTTTTTAAAAAATAATTCAAAATTATGTCGAACGCCGGGATCATCGTTTTGTGGAATTGACAGATTTACTCCTGATTTAAAGTAATCTTAAATGAGTTAAATAAGGGAGTGCCCTTAAAAAAGTTAAATAAGATTTGGATACATTAATGTTTCTCCTTTTATGCATTAAAACATCTTGAAAAAAAAAACAAATAATCTATATATTTTATCTAACTCATGCAACAACTTTCCTTACGACAGACGTGCCCGGGACAATAGCGTAGGTAGTTATGATTCTTTTTATTAGATACTTACAGTCAGTGCTCAGGACCAAAATTTGGGGTCTTGGTCTTTTTCTTTAAAAATTAGTAACTTTTTTTCCACGCGATGAAAAAAAAACGCACGCGATGAAAAATTTTTATATGTGAGGCTCTTGCTAATTATGATTTTTAATTGTTGTTACTCCTCAACAGATTTTGCTACAAAAATATTTTCGTTTAAAATCTGTTTTGGACCCAAAATTTGGGGTCTTAGAGTGTTAAGACATCAAATTTGGTGTCCAAGACCCCAAATTTGGGGTCTGAGCACTGACTGACTTATGCTGCAACATATATAACAATGGGGAAATGCATTTTGTAATCACGAAAGGACGGCAGTCAGCATGGCTATAAGTATTCACATCGTCTTAAAACCATGACGTAGTATTAACTTATAATTAAACCCAGAGTTTAAGTTTTGTATTTTAAGCTAAATTTAAGACTTACAAAATGGGTAGTTGTGTTAAAATTTTAGTCGTTCTTGGTATTTTATATTTTCGACTGCACGGTCAGAAGCTGCGAATTTTTAAAATTTTCAATCGTAAAAAATACTTACAATACAATTTTTGAAGTTAGTCGGGGACTTTCGTACTTCCCTAATTAGGAAGTAAGTACTGACTACTAACAGTAGTGGATTTACATAATTGTAATTTGCAACTAACTGCTTACTAACTGCTTACGAAAATTTGTATATTTATATTGTAAAATAGCAATCAGACATAAAGGGGGAAAGAAATGTACACATAGAAATGTACACAAACCAACATAAAATAGAGCAAAATTATTAATTAAACGATATTTATCGAAAGAGAACTTCATTAATAAAACTAATAATGAGAATTATGTGCAAATGTCAATCCAATAAAGCAATCTTTAAGTAATGCCAGTGATAAAGAATTTCAACTTTTCCTGGGCACGTCTGTCGTAAGGGAAGTTGTTGCATGAGTTAGATAAAATATATAGATTGTTTGGTTTTTGTCAAGATGTTTGAATGTATAAAAGGAGAAACATTAATGTATCCAAATCTTATTTAACTCTTTTAAGGGCACTCCCTTATTTAACTCATTTAAGAGTACTTTAAATCAGGAGTAAATCTGTCAATTCCACGAAACGATGATCCCGGCGTTCGACATAATTTTGAATTATTTTTTATTTAATTCTTTCAAGTTTTAAGTACCGATAAAAGATTAAAAGAATACACTATGTATCTATCTATAACAAAGTGCTATGGATAGAAATTTAATATCTAACGGCTGTTTCCTGTCTAAAACGATAGAAATACTTCATTAACACATGCTGGACATGTTTTTTTACTGAAAACAATGTTGTTACAGTTATTTATTGTCTATCGAGTCAAGGTTCTTCTGTTCTTTAGAGCCCAAAATCCCATCAAGTGCCATTCGATATTAGTTTATGTATGTTCTACAGTCCGGCTTTCTGTCAAGCATACATTTGCCATTGTACCTTTACTATTTCGAATGGGCATAACAATGATGCAACTCCTGCGAAGTTTGATGACGTTATTACCAATTTTAGCGTTTCCTTGAGGCTAAAACTCAGATTCGTGTTTTTTATGATTCTTCATAACTTTTTGTACCATGTAAACTTAAAAACTCGGAAATTTCATTACTCAGTACGATTTTAAGCTGTTTTGGTTTGGTATGCATCCTCATCAAAGTATTCCTAATCTTCAAAATTATAACGGTAGCCAAAGTCAGTATGACACTTTCTCGGCTAATTGAGCCATCAAACGTTCAAAATAATGAGATAAAACCAAGATTTCAAATTTTTTTTTTGAAAATACCTATTCTTTTGACTCACCGAAATAGTACATTTTTAATGTTTTCGTGAATGTTTAAAAATCTAGCCAACTAATTTAAGCAAATAGTATTGCATCTGAAACGTAGATTATTCTGAAGCCAAGGACTGAAACATTATTCTAACATTTCTACTAGCTATGGCAGTTTCAAAATTGGAGAACCCAGGATACCTATACTTTTGGCATGCTATTGTATCTTTGTACCTTAAAAAGCACACCCGAGAATGCACTTTGCTAAGTTAAATGCATTTTTATGCTGGATGACCTAGAGACGTAAAATATGTAAAAGCACGCGAGTGTATTGACTGTGATTCGTGTTTCCTCCAAATCTTCACAAATATTTTGGAAAGTACGATTCGCACAATCATATCATGGTTGGCAATCGATTCGTTAGGGTGTGTTTGGTTGCAAAAGTTAAATTATATTTTGAATTTCTGAATACTTTTTATGTGAAGTGACGAAGAAGGGCGGTTGGCATGCGTTGCTTAGTATATTCCCTTCAAATTTTTGGGCTGACTAATTTTTCGTTTTTTGGAAAGACTATAATGCGCACAGACATGGGAGTGGGCTCAAAAAATTCACAATGAAATGTAGTATCGTAAAAGTGGGCTCATTTTGGAGTTTTTGAACTATAAACATGTATCCGGTGACGTTAAAGTAAATTTGAGATGGTACCGGATGCATAGTTATGGTATAAGGGGGCATATTTGGAAAAATCTGAAGACAGATTTAGGTAGCAAATTGTTGTCAAAGTCGATTGGTTGAAGACCAAACCTTCTAGGACGCTTCCCAAAAGAGTTATTCGAAAAATTAGTTTTTGTAGTTAAGGTCGATTTTATACTCACTCTAGGATTTTACTCCGACGTTCGAAAAAGAGTAAGAGAATTAGAAGATGTTACACTTGAGGAGTTTGTACTTGTACTGAAGATTTTTGTTTGGGTATTTATCCAAAGATTTTTTAACTAACATAAGCAATGATAAACAAATGGGGAGAATAACATGTCAATCAAATAGATAAAAATGAAAACAAATCATTTTCACGAATTTAAGATCTTAATTCAGTAAAGGTTAAACTGGTGTAACTAGATTACATTGGTTTGTGTGCGTATATAAGTTATTTATTTATTTATTTATTAATACAATAACAGCACCCTATACCAAGGTAGTTACGCTGTTAGGAAAAATTAACATTTTAGATACGTGTTAACTTATTTTTGTAGGTTTAAGAAATGGAATTACAGGTCAAAATTTGTACATATGCATTATTCATGTGTCATAAAAGTTATACAAATAAATATATATATAAAGTTGTAGGTATTAAGAAGTAGTAAATTGACATCATTAAGTTTCACTTTGTTTTGCTAATAAGTTTGTAATGAGCTCATCCATACAGGATAGGTCACAGTAATCTTCAGATGGCATCTTCGTTCTTGAGATTAATAAGTCTTGTTTTATGTCAGTTTTAAAAAGTTTAAAAGATTGTGAGATCTTGCTTGTAGGCGCTATCCTAGTCCAAGCGGAAGTAATGATGAATTGAAGATAGCTAACACACTTATCACGTTTCACTATATCGTGTGTCTTATTTCTGGTAATGACCTGATCTATGGCACTAAAATTAAGAAGTTCTTGGAATGTGGTTGGACATTGTGGTTGTTTTTTACTTGGTAAGCTAGGCATTGTAGATCGTATTCATATTTTTCTAAGGGACACAGCCATTTGAGATCATTAAATTGGTCTTTGGAGTGACCGTAGCCTAAAACTAGGTTGACTGCAGCTTTGAAAACCTTTGTCACTGGTTTCATGGTTTTTTTGCTGCAGCAACCCCAGACTATAATCATGTAGTACAGTTGAGAGAGCACTAGCGATTCAGTTAAAGTTTTTAAATTAGTTGAGTTGATGAGATGTCTGATAGCCCTAACTCTATGCAGACTTTTATAACAGTTTGATGTCATCCGTTTGATATGCGCGTCCCATTGCATTGCGGTGTCTTTAGTAAGTCCAAGACTTTTGATTGTCGTGGAATAGGTAATTTTCGTGTCGTTGACAGTAATATTAATATTTGTGTGGATATCTCGCTTGTTACAATACAGCATTAACTCAGTTTTTGAGACGTTCAGTTCAAAGTCATTTGCAGCCATCCATTTTGTTATATTTACGCAGTCTTTTTGAAGTAGTGCAAGATCCTGTTGTATTTGTTCTCGTTGTAGTTCTTTTGCTGTTTGGGAATCATCGGCATATAGTGTAATATCACAAAATTCAATCACTTCTGGAAGGTCATTTATAAATAGTGCAAACAGGATTCCCGATAAGCACCCTCCTTGGACTAATCCACGTGATGTGGAGATCTCATCTGATGTTTCATTATTGTGTAGCCCGAATTGCTGTCTAGAACTTAGAAAAGCTCTGAATATGCTGGGATCTATTTTGTAGTCTTCCATTTTACTATAAAGCAGCGGACGATTGAGAGTATCAAATGCTTTACTAATGTCGAATGATGCCGACGCACATAAATTATTCCTTTCAAGTGCAGATTTTGAACCTTTAATTCAGCATGTTGTGTTGAGTGCTTCGGTCGGAAGCCAAATTGGTTGGGGCTTAGTATATTGTTTCGAGTAATGTACTTTATTAATTGAAGATAGATACATTTTTCGAACAGTTTGGCAAGGACTGGCAAGATTGATATAGGGCGAAGGTCGTTAAGAGATTTTACTTTGGACACCTTGGCTAGCGCAATTATTTTTGTTCGTTTCATTCCCATAGGTACATTGTTCTGTGAGATGCATAGGTTGAATAGTGATGTGATAAGTGCTCTACCGCATTCATTTAACAATAGAATGTTGACCATTCTATTGCAAATGCCATTAGCATCTTCAGATGTGCTTGTTTTGTTCCTCATCAATTTCCAAGCACGTTGTAGTTCATGTGAATTGAGTTCTTGAACCTGAAATGATTCTTCATGAGTAGTCACAATTTTTAAGTCTTGTAGAGCTGTGTTGTCGTTTTGAGTTCTGTTGGAGATTGCTGCAAAATGAGCATTAATATCATTCGCAGAGAAAGGAATTTTGGTTTGTCGTTTGTCACTAATTAAGTTATTAATCGTTGGCCAAAAACCTTTTGATTGATAATATTTACTACATTTTATTCTATGTGATACTTCCTTACATAACCTTGATCTTCATTATTGATTGTATGAGTGACAGCGAGGCAGCTTGAGTGCGTGCCTCGTTGTTCACTCTGTAATGGAGATGTAATGGAGATTTAATGGAGAACGTTATTACAGTTAAACCACTCCAGAGTAAAATTTCAGGAATGCTTTCCAAATAACCTGGAAGTATAACAAAATTGCCAAAACATTTGCGTTCCGTTTTGTTTTACCTCTTGAAACAAAACGAAAAATATTGAAACATGTTTCAGGCACCATATTCTAATACGTATTTCAACAAAAACAGCAAATTCTGAGTAAACTTAAGTACTACAAACTATTAAATACTAAATTGCAGACCAATTGGTGGCCTGTAGTTAATTTGTTTCTAAAATTTTGCAAATTTACATTTTATCGCTCAAGTTGCTGCCATAGTATCAAAATCTAGACCCCTAAAGCTATATTTTATACCAAAATCTGCTTTTTAGTTAAATTGATGCTAATTTTTGCGTTAAGGGATATGTGGTTTCTAAATCGATGTGCTAATTGTTGAAGGCATGCATTTAACGCTGTGCTGTATAATAAAAATAAGCCTCATATCAAAATAAGAAATGCGCCTCATGATACATATGTTCCTGTTGTAGGATTAATAGCCTCATATTTAAATGAATCTGTAATATTTTATTAGAATTTTGTACACCTTATGTAAAAGCATTATAAACGTAGAAATCAATTACATAATAACATTTTATTTAAATAGCCCACATTGAACTCAAAATATGTGATGGAACAGCTCATCTGGCGAAAGCGTCAGGGAAGTAAGAGTTGTGTTTGCAATATGCTCCACACGCTCGTGCTCAGATCTTATTTTCTCATGTCCAGAAGTGTGGAACCTAGTTCTTCCTTCGTTCTAGGTTCAAACATAAATTCTTTGTTCTACGGAAAGGGGAACGAGTTTCCCTATTATGCGACAACATGAATTAAATTATTCATTAGACAACTGTAACATGAATATTTGACGAAGTTTGTCTAAATTCACGTGAAAAGGTCGAATGCATCAGAAGCTAATATAGGAGAGATTTCATGTGTGACATTTGAAATCTTGAACTAAAGTTTCAACATTAATGTCATAGAATGCTCATACATCAGACAGTAGTTAACTGATGTTCATTTTTGACATTCAAATGAATTTCCAAAAAGAGCATTAAGTCCTCCTGGAGGATTTTACAAAGCTTATTTTGGTCGTTACAGGGCTTTTGCACGCGAGGGCCCTTGCACTCCATGACCATTTTGCCGGCGAGGCCCTCTGCACGCGATAGTTCTTGCACTCCGTACACTATGCACTTTAGTACATTAGCACTCCTTAAATTATGCAAGCGGGTACACTTGCAGTCCAAACAATATGCACTCTAGGGTATTTGCACTTTATGAAATTTTGCCCTCAAGAAACTTTTTCAAACAGTAAAGCATAATAATGCTTTACTGTTTGAAAATTATGAACAGAACTCGCATTTCTTTATATTAGGGAACAATAGACCAGAGAGGATCTTCTTAAAACATTTAAAATTTCAATATGTCCGGTTGAATACACCTAGTTTTTAATATTTTCTGCAAAACTTGAAAAAATAACATTTACTATTCTTCACTTTTTTGTAACAAATAATTCACAATGTAATTTTTACCAATATTTAGAATTTCACAAAATGTAAGTTGTCCCATATCTCAAACGACCGCTGATGTTTTATTTATATTTTAGGGCAACGGACACGTCTTTACAACATCTCATCTTCCATCACTACCCAGTTGAAGTCATGGTTAATAAAAAAGATGCTATTGATATTTTCGCCAACATGATATTTTATGAAATTTTTATTTGTTTATTTGATAGTTCCTGTTGTAGTAGATAAATAACCTCACTGACTTTATTTGACATTAACTGAACTTTCCTACTTTTGTGCGCAATACGTAAAGAAAGGCGACTGTTATAAACATATACAACTTTACAAGTATTGCTTTCAATCTTGTTGTTTAAACGATGTATTTGTAAATTTTACCTATTCCCAATGAACTCAATAAAATAATTTCTACTTATTCGTGCATGCATATTTTAATTCACATTTTATTAGCAACTCCTTCATTTGACAGTATTTTGAGGGCTGAAATATTTGAATAATTGATGGTACGGTAACCGGGTACTTGCGTCCCGGGGCCAAGTTGCGTACCAACATACTTGCGTCTCATACTATTTGCGTCCCATACCAGTTGCGTCTCATACTTTTTGCGTCCCATACAAGTTGCGACCCATACTATTTGCGTCCCTTACTAACTAATGAAAATCGCAGTGTGGTTTTAATGCTTCAGCATACTCATTTAATGCAAGGTCAAAATGAAAAACATGATTGATAAATAAACGCAGCAATAAAATTCCAGACCAAAGTGATTTATTTAATGAGTTGACGCCATAGTTTTTTACAACATAGCATGCGTTAAAAATTATACGAAAATGGTTTTTATTATTCCCCTACCATCATACTTATTATAAATGGAATTTACTTGGTACCAATTTAATGAAATTAAATATGCCAACCTATCGAATTGCACATGCTATCTTTCGTCAGGGCTAATAATGAGAAAAATTTTGAAGATAGAAATGAATGAGACTGACATTAATACTTAGTTCAAAAATTAAGTATAATCTTTCTATGGTGGTTTGGTTTCGGAAAATAGGAGGTTTATTTATATAGAATTGAATAAGATTCTGTGGTTTAGAGTTATTTTAAGTTTCGTGTTCCTGAAGTACACCGCTTCTTAAGACTTCCTTTGGTTATATTTGGAGTTTTCTTCAAGTAGTTCTGGAAGCCGACATTATGATCAACTGTCCAGGCAATCATCTGTTATGTCTGAAAACGAGTTTCACACATCATGAGCGATTTATGACTACATGAAATGCACAAGCAAACTGTAACTCCAAAATTAATGTTTTCCCTAAATTTAAATTAGGGCTTACAAAATCGCTGTAAATTTAAAAAACTGCTAGTTTGTAGTTAAGTCCATGCATTTTGCATACGTATATAGTGTTGCCAATATTTAAGGTATATTTAAATATTACGGTATTACGTCAGAAAACAAATGTCGTGTTACGTCGGGAAGTGAGAATAAACAATTGAAAAGTTTTGTTGCAAAATCGGGAAGACTGAAAAATCGGGAAGTAACATTTCAAAATAAAGTAAATAAAAATAAAAGTACAAAATAAAATTTCATTTCATAAAAAATTGGGAACTGGGAATACCGCGAAGTTAGATTATTGTATCGCGAACTGAAAATATTGCAGTTCATTTGCAGCTAATAACATTTTTAAAACTTTCTCCAGGAGAAAGTCTTTTTGTGAACCTTTAGCTGAAGCAGAGCAACAACACATGAAAGCACGCGTCCCTAGACATCTTTCGGGCCCAAGCTTTGCAACTGTTGTACTACTACATTATGAAACAAAAAAGTGACGACTTTGATAGAAAGAACCCTGCATTTTTTGTTTTCCATTTGCTTTTGAAGACATCTACGATATCATTATCTAATTTTCAAACGATTTACAAAATCTTTCCACGCCGCATTGGATTATTAGGAGATAAACTAAATACATTTCTCCCCTGAAAATCATGGAATGTTTATTGTTACAGAAAGACGGAAACGTTAATTTAGAAGAAAGAAATCTTGAACCTATTTTCGACTTGTGAGATTGTAAAGTAATGTCTGTGAAACTGAGGAGATCGAAGGTTTCAAAATCGAAGTTAAACCCAATGTAGCTCATTTTACCCGTAAATCGTAATATAAAAACGGAACTAAGAGAGTCCTGCATTTTTCCAAGAGAAGAACTGGTATTTTGGCGAAATCCTAAACATACTTATACAATTAGGACCAAATCTTCAAAATGTTAACGCCAAAAACCCTAAAACATTTAAAATCAGGTGTCTATTTACCAGTAAAAGCCACAAACAGTTTTCAAAGACAGAATAGATAAGGTGGTAAAAGTTTTGTGCCATTTCATTAAGTTAATTACATTAAGTTTGTTAAAATTAATCATTTTATTACTAAGTTGTTGTATGTTATTTTTATGTATAATAATTTTAAATGGCAAGGGGCTACGGTGTGTAATCTTGCGCCCCGGCCTCGGAGCCCCTAGTTCTGTCACTGCTTGAAAAAACTAGAAACTGGATGCGTGTTCGATTGGAATTTTGGCTGAGTGTATGGATGCTTGTCTTCCACAAGCTGCCTTAGGGAGCGTAATGAGAGAAAACCAGAGACAATTGTTATGAAGTACAAGGTTGTACTGTCAGGTGGTGCAACATTGCATAAAAATATACAGCGAAAGATTATCCTCTTATACATTATCCTACGTGACCCGTTTGGAGTCACGATATGATCCACACACGGGCTATAAGGTGAGCTTTTGTTAGGAAAATTGGTCATAATTTGCATGATAACATTTTGGTATAATGTTGATTTTTCATCAGCTTTTTACATGTTCACCATAGCTTTTTCCTTAACTCAATCGTGGATCGTTGGGTTGCTATTCTGTAAAGAGAAGGATATCATACGATGCATACAAATTTTATGTAAAAGGATGCTAAGATTTCAAACAATTAAAAAGACGGGTTTAAGTTTTGTATCAGATTTTGATAATCCCGATTTACATTAAAAGATTGGAGGTCAAACTTTTATTGGTTTTATGACTCTATTGTTTAGACATAAAGATTTATTGGTATGGCATGACGATTTAGTTATGCGATGGACGTAAATTATCGAATTGTCTTACGATAGTGATAATGACCCGTAGGTATCTAAACTATCGCATTTAGTTATGTGGAGGTGTACAAAATGCTACCACTTAAATCAAAAAAAAAAATTTAAACACCATTATTCACCGACATTTATAAATTACAATAATAAATATATTAATAATTAAAGAACTAGTTGCATTTTATTTTAGCATTCAAAAATACGCTACTCCTATCATACAGTTCATCACATTGAATTTACTTCAAGGTTGAATTGAATAGACGGATGCTAGACGATGAAGATCTGGGAAGAATATAGCAGTAACATACGTATAAATGCATGTAAGTGTTCAGCATGTAAGCAATTATTCGTTGCACCTTAAACTTAATGTGTGAGAGAACTAAAATCGTTTATTACACTAGGTATTTTTGGAATGAAACTGAAAGCCCCAACGCTTGCGTTGGGGCGATACTGTCATATCAACGGTGCCTGCACCGTTGATTCAGTTTGGAAACCCTTGGATTCCA
>JAQGAP010003008.1:0-13473 GCA_034697805.1 Orchesella bifasciata | reverse complement strand
AACTAAAGGTTCATAATGAATGAACGGATTGCATTGAGACCGGAGAAAAGAACCTTTGCCAATAGAGGTAATAGCTTTTAGATATCATACAACTCCTACTCTAAGCAAATTCTTTCGTTCCAAATTTCCAATACTAAGCTATAGGACATCTGAAACGAACAGCAGTAAGTATGCCTTTTATCCTATTACTTATTCCATGTGCTGCTCAGTAGATGAAATTTTGTGGAAGTTTC
The DNA here is from genome assembly GCA_034697805.1 of Orchesella bifasciata. Taxonomy (NCBI): domain Eukaryota; kingdom Metazoa; phylum Arthropoda; class Collembola; order Entomobryomorpha; family Orchesellidae; genus Orchesella; species Orchesella bifasciata. The sequence continues at coordinate 13,240 of JAQGAP010003008.1, read as the reverse complement.
ATGAGTAAAATCTCTCTCGGATACATAACCACGATGTTCTGTTGCAGACGTTCAAAACTAATATCAAGGTTGGCATTATTTACTGGGTTGGTGGTGGTGATCGATGATAGACAGCGTCAGCAATGTCTTCATTTTCAAAGCATTTGCGTGATCTTCCCCAAAAAAAGCTCATATGGCGGAAATTATTTCTACTTTCCATGCATATTTCATACATTTTGCCAGTGCTCGGGCATGCATGTATAAACATTAGATTCTGCCATTGCCTAACCGCAAACCCACACTATGAGCTACATATTTTATACTGCAATAGAATATTTGTTGACTAGGCGTGATAAATACACCCTACGCGGACGCTAATTTTATCAGTGCATATTCCTTACGGATCTGAGAAATCCCTATGTAGATAATGCATGATATATCTAGCCAAACCAATAAAACGAAGCTTCGCAATTGATTTTGTTGCACTATTTTGAAAAAGTTAGCTTTCATAGAGCTACAAGATATTTTTACCGTACCCCAGTACCCCAACCTACGATTCTTGGAACTGGAAATGTATTTGTCAGGAGATGACTCACTTCTACTTCCGCATATACAGATAACATTATAATAGTATTCATCGTGTATGTCTAGACTCTGAACCTGGACTTTGCATTTACAATAAGTACTACGTGTTTTCAGGCTACACATAAATTTTTAGCCCTGGAGAAAACGGGAAATCTAATGATACGCCACTGAGCAAAGGGTAAAGAGTACGCAGGGGACTTTCCATATGCGAACAATATATAGACCTGCTCACGAGGCCAGCATTTTATGTATGAGCGTGTTCAAACAACGAAACAACGTCATCGCACACCTATAATATTCTGTCAACCCTTCCCTCGCCTTAAGTATTCTTAGCTTGTGCAAGATCACAGTTTCATCAGTGTGTCTTGCACCTGCGACTGTGAAACGATGACTGTGATATCCCATGTACTTTTGGTAACATAGTTAACTTTGTAAAAAATACATGAGTGTTTGTTGGACAGGTATTTCAAGTACAATGCCTTCTTCCTGTGCAGGTTTTTGTAGTCAGCAAACATCTGAGAATATACATACAAGAGCATGTAAAGTTGCATACATGAAGATACATAAAGCTCTCTGCTAAATGTACATTTATTCTTGCGTATACTGATGCTTGCACAAAACTGGATGAGTAGTGGTGTGTGTGTGGCTACGCTACATGTCTTTTATATATACTGAAATATCGGATTGAGTCTGGTAAGTTGATCCACCCGAGTAGCCTATACATATAAATTGCTTCACTCTACTTCTGCACTACCACTTTCAATGAATGTTTGTATGACAGAAAGCAGAATGTGAGTTTTATGTATATACCTGTCCTGTGCTGACGGAGAAGATAGCAGCTTTACACTAGACACAAGAAGATACATTATGCATAAAAAACGAGTGGAATAGGAGGACCTGTAAGGTGTAATTTAACCAATATTTACATTTGTATTTTAGTGACTCCTCTTTTTTCTTTTCGGCTGTCAGATTTTTAACCGAAGCAGCAGTTTAATTCTGGCACAGTGTGGCCAAAAACCATGTTATGTAGGGTAGTGCATGGATTAGTTCCATAAAAATATTTTGTATTTTAAACATCCACTTCATCAGCAGCAACTCCATAACTCGGTGCATGGTTGTATACAAATATACTTCAAAAAATCCTTGGCTCACTCTTCTCATCCAAATACGCATAGGCCGTTGAAAAATTGGCAGTTATACGGACAGTATGATACTCATTAGTAGTCTTGAACTATAGTCTTATCATTGTGTGTCGGATGACAATAAGTATTTAACCTTCAAAAAATATGAAGTAAATCTTTTTGTATATACAGTAAGCTATAAAAAAGTGTGTCTTTTTTGTCACAAGAAACCATTCATTAAACTTATCCAATCGTACGGTATGAACATACGATCACGTCAAGCAGCTCATCAATAGATTGGTAAGTTGAGAAAAATCACGTTTGTGTAAGCTAAATGGAATCTTGAATTAAATACCGATTAAGTATATTTACGGTACTGCAAAAGTGTACGTGAGTTAAGTTTGGAACAAGTGGTTTAGTTTTGATCGTATATGCATGTGCATCGCCTTTTCTATATAGCTGCTAATATACAGTTGTGTGGCCAAATTGCACACAGTTTTACGGGGATTCCCAGTTGTGAGTTACAAATGTAATCAATATTTTCATTCGAAGTTTCATAAAGGAAATTTGTTCAATAGCCGAAACAACATTTGAGCTTTGGCATATGACTAGGCATGTAATTACCATGAACGGCCTGATCAGAGTTATTAAATTAAATACACATCATTCTATTCTACTTCTCAAACATGCTTGAAGAAGCTCGTATGCAATTTCGATCCAGAAAAGAAGCAAGAACGGAAATAGCAGGGGTTGGGTGAATCATAGTAGATACGGTGATTGGACAATGCAGGAAGCAAACTGTTTTACATTCCGATGATAGCAAGATAATGAAAAATTTGAGGAAATATTCAAATCATTTTCCTATGACAAATACCTTATCAATATCTGCATTCGGCATTTTGTGTTCCAATTCATAGCTTTAGTACTTTAACTGAAGAACAAATGAACATTACCAGAATGGAGGGGCGTAAATTTTGTTCGCAGGCTCTAAGGAAGATGTTGCAATGCAATTGGAAAACTAAACTAGTCGCACTACACTATAGTACAATGCCCAAAATCTAGAACAGACATAAGAATTAGAAGGCTTATAGAAAGTCTAATGCAATTAGAATGAGAACGAGGACGGAGATGAGAACATAGCACAAAGACAACCACACGAAGGTTCATGGAGTCTCTCCGTGTCAGGATTGCAATGCTATAATTTGTGATAAAGTTTATTAGTTGTAAGTGAACGTACTAAAGTGAAGAGTTCAAGATAATAAAACTATATTTTTCAACGTATTTGGAAAATGTAGAATCTATCTGGGAACACACATGAGTATATTCAAGCGTCATAGTAAAAGTGGGTGGGTTTTCTGGTAGACCCGCATGTACCGCATCTATCTAGGAAGTAATTGGGATCTTGCGTCGGTGTTTCCATAACTTTAGCTTAAATTAATCAAAACTCGTGTGTCACACAAGTGTATAGTGATTCGTATAAAATAGTTGATTCTGCTTTCTTACAACGTTACAATTTCTTTATTACACTTTTTAACTCCGTGCACTGATTTGTTGACTTTCTCCCGCAGATACCTTCAGGACTTCAAGGAAAACTGGAAGGAAATCTATATATTTGGAAATTTGACAAATCCAATCTTGCAATTCGCAAAAATTTTGACACGCACAGCGTGACATATAAGAGTTTCTCTTAAACAAATTTCACACCTTTTATCTCAGACACAATGTCAGGTCAGACAATATCAGATAGGCTACTTGCAGCCAAACACTCCTTAGCTGGACAAGGATTAGCTAAGGCAGTATGTAAAGCGACGACTGAGGAACTCATTCCACCAAAAAAGAAACATTTAGATTGTGAGTGTCAATTTATTCATTTAAATTCAATGTGCATCCGGAAATATCATGTTCTCAAAAATTTATACTCCATTTCTCTACTTTCTCTAGATCTGGTACATTGCACCAATGAGCCTAATGTTTCGATACTTCAGCTCGCTAACTTACTTATTGAGAGATCGCAAAATACAAATTGGGTAGTGGTTTTTAAAGCCCTTTTAACCGTACATCATTTAATGTGTTACGGGAACGAGGTAAGATCATGAGACCAATATCTTTCATTTCTATTTAATGAAAATCAACGCATCTCTACGTACGATAACAAAGTAATGACAAACTGCTTTCACTATTATCTTTCAGAGATTTACACAATATCTGGCCTCTAGCAACTGCACGTTCCAGTTATCCTCATTTCTTGACAAGACAAACCCTCAAGGTAAGCTCATTTCTTTCTTTTTAACGGTGAACATAAGAGGTAACAACATTCCCTTTTCAGCACGCGACATTAACCAGCTACCGGCTAAACAAAACCATTCATCCTGCATTAAAAGCAAATTCACTTTTGTAACAATGTTGATTCAATACTATGTGCACATTTAAAATTTACCCTCAAGTAATATTGTTAATGGTAATTTAATGAACAACTAAACTAACTTTCAAATGTTACAAATTCGCTATGATGAATTGACCCGCTCATGTACTAATATGTTTTATACTTAAAACTTATTAACAAAGTAACTTTCTATTAGCATGATTGACATTGGTACACTCGTATTACCATTAATAAGGTGGAACGTAGAAAAGGAATATTATGTTTTTCTCTTGAGTCGCCATCATCCTCATATGAATGAATTTCGAATGTTCTTTTATTTCATGCAATCGCAATTCTGAAGTTGGTGCCGGACCGAGACTTGGTAAATCCCATTTTTCATCATAAAATGGCGTGGTCAATGTAGTGGTCACTCCTATAGTAAAAATAACAAGCGTAGTAGATCATCGTTTATAACTCACTGCACTTTTCCTGATTTTCTCTAGTTCATTCACTCTGCTGCTGTGCATTTAGTTTTTAGGAGTGAAGATGACAGAATTTTTATTTGCTTATTTCCTATTCTCTGCATTTGTGCTAACAGGGAATATTTTATTGCGATTTTATCGAGAAAAAAATCTCTCGTGGGTGGAAATAAATTTACCAGTGGTTGATGTTCCCTTGCATTTTCTTCACTTTTGACTTTCACTTGATCATTTTCTATCCCTTTTACACTCATATTACACATGTACCTTAATTTAAACCTTTGGTAGGAATAATGTACACAGTAGTTACCTGCCCGTGGTCATTACATTACATTAAATTATTTGTAGTTTGTGAAATAATTAATTGTAGTAGCCGTTGGGGAGTATTTTAACCATATAGTGAAGTCATATTTTACTGAACCGATGGAAATAACTATACCTACATGTTTTTCACCAGGTTATGAGGTTTCGCCATTTATCCGAAGATACGCAAAATATTTGAATGAGAAGGCTCTCTCATACCGAACCATGGCGTTCGACTTCTGTAAAGTGAAGAGAGGGTAAGTACGCATCACGGTGTATTTTTCTATTAAAAGTCATTTCCAGCTTTTACAGTTTATGACCATCATAACCATAAAACCTCTGTTCTGTACATACAGGAAGGAAGATGGAACTCTACGAACAATGGGCACAGAGCCATTGCTAAAAACATTTCCAGTTCTGCAGACACAGATGGATGCACTATTAGAATTTGACTCATCGCCTGATGACATCCATAGGAATTCATTGATGCGATTTGGCTTCTCACTCCTATTCCGGGATCTGATCCGACTCTTTGCCACATATAACGATGCAGTGATAAATCTGCTGGAAAAATACTTTACAATGAACAAAAAACATGCGAAGGAAGCATTGGATTTCTATAAAAAGTTTTTGACACGCATGGACAAAGTGTCGGAATTCCTCAAGGTATTTTGTCCCAGGATATTCTGTTTATAACATGATCCTTATGCTTAAGATGATGAATGTTATCCCTGTCTGAACAATGGTTGTTGACCATCGTGTAGACCCTTTTAATTCTGACTTTGCATAATCTTTTTCGCAGAAAAAGTATCTGAGATTCAAAGAACTTTTGACTTACAATGATTGTTATTTATTTATAGGTTGCAGAAGCAGTAGGTATAGATAAGGGAGAAATACCAGATCTGACAAAAGCACCAAGTTCTCTCTTGGAAGCATTGGAACAACATTTAGCCACACTGGAAGGGAAAAAATTGAATACCTCATCGAAACAAAATTCAGTTGATGTGTCATCTTTCAGTTCCACATCATCAGCTTTCATTGCTTCAGATGAAAAACAAAAGATATTAGCAGAGGAAGAAGCAGCACTTAATCATTTCAGAGAACAGAAAGGTACTCCTAGCGAAGTTTATAGTTATATTCCTTTTATCCGAATATTCTATAACTTACAATAATTATTGTTTGTATCGCCATATAGAACCGGGCCAGCCCGCAACTGCAGCAACGAATCCCTTTTTGTCAAGTGCCCCTGCACCATCCCAACAAACATCTCAAAACCAACAGATTATGGATCTCTTTGGTTCTCCAACACCTCCTGCCCAACAGCAACAGCAACCTGTCGCTGCAGCTTCCGGTGGTGGGTCTGCATTAGACGATTTGTTGTCACTGGGCTTGGGAGGACCAACTAATGGTACCACAAACTCGGCTCCTGTGCAAACTTCAAATCCATTTGCAGATATGTTTTCATCTGCACCAGCAGCTGCCCCAATGCAACAGCAACAAAAGATGGGTTTTGGTGGAAATGGGTACGCCCCAGTTGGAATGGGCGGTGGGATGTCGATGGGTATGGGTGGTCAACAGCAATTTTATCAGCAACCTCCTATGATTCAACAGCCTTATGGAGCTGCTAACAATATGAATAATGTTTTTGGATCTAATAATGACCAAGGTATGACCTTAATACTATACTGACATTGGAGAAAGTTAGTTGTGAAAGTGTGTATGGTATATTTCTTTCATAAATCAGTCTTAAATTCATAGTTGGTAGATAGCCAGACAAATATTTATATGATCTATTAGCCATAAGTGTCACGTGTTCATTGATATCTAATGCAAGCAGCAATGGAAGGAGGGCCTCCACCCCCACCGTCAACTCCTCAAACATTTACTAAACAGCCGCAGCAACAACAGTCAGGTAGCATTTTGCAGTGGAGCTCATAGCTCAATGCAAATAAATACCCTAAGAACTCTACGAGTTCTCGTTATTCGTAGCTTGAGTTTTCAACTGCTTTGATTGAATTTCAGTTTTAGCCCGACATTGTTTTAATCATAAACCAATTTGCAATTAAGAATAAACGCAAAAGTTTTTAACACTGGTTTAGTTACATACAAAATGTGGATGTACAAGAAATATTTAAACCATTTACTCATTTTTATTAATTTCAGTTGACTTTTTCGGCTCCATATTAACTCCTCAACAGTCAGGAGGAGGAGGAGGAGGAGGAATGGGAGGAGCTCCAGCAGCAGCACCAGCGAAGCCACTTATCACGAATGACTTAGATTCTACATTAGCATCCCTTGCTGACTCTTTGGCCATAAAATCTAACTGGACCCCTTCGCCAGCAAAGACTGCGAAAGGGACGACCGGTAACACCGCTGTAAGTGATTAATTAATGTGTGTAAAGTTTAAACATGTACATATGTCAATACACAAGGCTTAATGTTTCTCTCCTTCAATTATGCTGCTCATGGAAAAATGAAGCCCTAAGTCAAAACTAACATTGTGTTTCGCACTTGTGTGTACATCTCTCGCAATTTTGTTTTTCAGTTCTCCCTGTCCGGTTGATGCATGCAAGTAGATCTATTTAATCAGTCCTTGAGTTTGTTCCGTACTCATCGCAGCGTTCGGACAAGCGGTGCTTCAAATTGCTGGAACTTAAGGAAGGAAAAAGTAACTTCCGTTATTGTCATGTTTCAATTCGCAAGCAAATTATATACAATCCTCTCTCCAATACATTGTGTACATATAATTGTATCCTCTTAAGTACCTAGTATATAAAATAATTCGTTACATTTTCAAACTTTTTTTTGTTAATTTCTACTTGTAGGACCTAATTTATTGTCAAGTATTACAGAAGATACTAAAAATTCTACTTTATAATCTCGTGTATAGTAAATGTAAGTATTTATCTCGCGTCATTATCAAGAATACAGGGCTACATACGATACGACAACATACGATATAAATGCAAGGTAATTACACACTGAAATGTGAACTATTTAATTACTACCACACTCCTCTACTACATGATGTAAATAGATAGATAAATAGATATATATGTACTGTAGATCCAACTACATATACTATTATATGAAAACTAGGAATGAAAAGCTAGAAAATTAAAATTAAGCTTAAATGTCATGAGTGCATGCTATGCTGTGAGCCTATATATTATGTATCGTATATACAATGTACTTCTTCAGAAAGGAATCAATCCGTGTTAACTACAGATTTACTATACATTCCGTTTTATTTTTAAGTCCTGCTTAGCTTTAATAATCTTAATTAGTAAGTTATATGCGTATGTAAATCTATGAGATATTGAACATCATAATTTAGCCTTAGAAGTATGGACATGAATATCAAAAATATTGTAGTATGAAGGGCCAATATGCAAGACATATGGCTGTAGGCATTCAAGCATCAAATTCATCTGGAAGATTATAACGACTGATAAGCAGCACCAGCGTTGATGGTCTTGATGTAATGTGATTATGTAACTAAACTGTTGCTGCAATCAAACGCGGTGCGTGTTAATACGAGGACATCAACAAAGCGTTTTTTGAGACGAATCATCATACAGCCTAGTGTATTTCATTCATAATATGAAATCGTGTGATACAAGAAGAAATCATGTACCGAGACAGGTATATTGTAAGAAAAATGTAGATGAAAAATTCGGTGAAGAATAATACAAACATGCTACATGTAAGATATATTTATTGAGCAGTAGTAAAATTTAGATAGACAAAAGATGAAACGCCTCTAAACGAAAAACAGCCAATAGTGGTTGATCTGAATACAATATACCTTACACGTAAAAATTATATACATAGAAAAATGCATACCAAATAAAGATGGAAGTTATACTGCTGAATCCGTGCTTTCACTTGTTGTTTTACTGAAGAGATGAATTATTATTATTATTATTATTAGCTCAGTGAACAGACAAGAAAATGTTATAAAAACTGTAAATCAGCTCAGCATTCGGATCAGCATTATACATTGTACTTATCATATTTCCAATTCATCTATTGAATTAATATCTTCTCAGTAGTTTCTTTTGTCACTGGTAAAAACTGGGATAGTGCATTGATATCAGAAAACTGATGAGGATCCATATGTGCGAGATTTTTAAAGGACTCTTGTTTCGTCTGAGACTGGCGAAGAAAATAGTTATTCCCTGCTTCGTAATGAATCCTAGTGTCACATACTCTAGCCATTACATGATCCACACGTAAGGTATGCCGAAGCAAGATGAAAAACCCAGAAGGCATAACCCTCTGTATTGGATATCAAAAACAGCCGGAACATTATAATTGAAATGTAACGTAATGGGACAATAAATAAATGATGGATTAAATTGGTTATTATTACCAGCTTCACATTCAAATTAGAAATTCCATTATCATGAAGTTCATCCTCGTACAGCGTCAACTCATCGTAGAAAAGTATTTGCTCACGCTGCTTCAGTTTCTCCATATTTATTTCTTCAGGAGGATTACTAATGACAGCGACATCAACTCCAGCCTGAGATGATTTCAAGGTACCCCGGTAATCCGTTGAAAAAGTCCAGTTGAAATCATGCAAAACTTCTTTTGGAAGCCCCATTTCTGTCCTGTAACAAAACCAAAATTAACTTGCATCAGCATTTCCCTTGTGGCATCGTCTTCCTTCGCACTACTACCGGTCGTCATTCACTTACTGTGACGCTTGCCAATCTTTCGAACAAGCAATTTGAAGTGATTCGGTGTCCTGAGTAGACATAAGCTTCATTGCTTCTAACGTATTAAATTCTAGAATTAGACCACTAGCCTCATGACGTAAATGAAGATAATTATCAGGAAACACCATGTCTGGCAAATGCTTTAAAGGTAGCTGCTCCGTGTATCTAAGAAATGACAAAAAATTATATGAATAATCAAACTTTTGTAATACCATTTTGATAACTTGAAAAAAGTCAAGCGCAAGCTAACCTGCAAACGTGACATTTAATTGCTGATACCGCCTGATCACTAGCCTCTACAGTACTCTTAGACGGAAGGTTTACATCCTCTAGCTTACAGCCAAGCTCAAACAATAAGCCTTTTGTATTGTTTTTATCAAGGATATTACAATAACAGTTGGAAGGTAAAATTGGACTCTTTAGGACAGTTATCTGCCACCCGTCAAACGCATAACTCTGTTCGTTGACACGCCGAGCGTACTGAACAGCACCTACCACCGAGTTCCCATTCGATCTTCTTCTACCGCTGAATGGAGAACTAGCGTCACTACTTCCTCCTCCGTCCATTTCGTAGGCTGAACTGACACAACAACAATAATAGAAAGATAAACACCATTGAGTCATTAAGCAAAAGATTGTTTTTCAATCAGGTGATGGATTACAAATTAGAAGTATAATTTATTTCATTTACCCAATCAAAGTATTCGAGGTGAAAGTGATATTCCTGTCTGTGTTGATAAGAGTAATGGTAATCAAACTGAAGGTGCACTCGTTTGAGAAAATGGTAAAAACACTCTCGTTATTTCCGGTCTACAAAAAATAACAAATGCTAGCTGTTCCAAAAGCAAAATCCCCGAGTATTACCACACAAATAATATATAATTTTCATCAAGAATCAACAAAATTTCGATTGTTCCTAAACTGGCAATCTAAAATAATTGCCAAGTACATTACATCCGCAGATTTGTGTACACAATAAAAAGATTGAATTTGGAGAGAAATCTCAGAAAGTCAACCTGATCTAGGACAACCGCTGTGCAATGCATTGTTTTTGTGCTTCGTTCTGCCCCATTCCGTAGCAGATCAACAGAGCAGTTTTCTGTTGAAGAAGCCGAGTTGAGTTTCTGGGGAAATTGGTGACAAAGCGTTTGCACATTTGCCAATTTAATGAATGAAAATGACAATGAATTTTTGCTACTTTGTTGACGTGTAATTTTAACTTCCCGTGTGCGAATTAACAGGAAGTTGAACGTCGTCAGGAAAGTCACGTTTAATTAATTAGTTACTATTTCTTCCCTGCTTGGTAGACCTTGTGCACATACATGCATTCATTCCTAGCGATTTTTAAATGCTTTTAACATTGTATGAAATGGCATTAAGATTGTAATAATACATGAACGTTATATCGTGTGTGCTACTAGTTATTGGATGCTTGGTTGGTGAAATTTTGTTCATTACAGACAGAATTTTCTACAATGTAATGATTATGTGTACTTTTAAACTGCATTTGCTTTCACCGGAAGTGTATGAGTGCAAGGAGGAGGAATTCTGATTTCAAGGTGCATCATGTCATGAATTAAGGTAAGTTGGCATGTACGGTGTATTTTTGCACTGAAGGCAGATTATTAGGACAGCCATCAGTTAGATTTTGTCATAAACCCCCATATTTCCGTTTAGCATTCAGAAAAACTAGAACATATTTGCTGTAGTTGTGCGGTTACTGCACTGGCATAATTTGGTTTCAGTTTTCAATCTAATTTAAATTCAGCATGCATTTAAATCTAAATTTCATTCATCAATTAGTAATAAAGTAGGTAAATGAGAGATTTTCCAGTCCACAATCTAGTCTTAAATTCGAAGGACCCAAGCGATTGTAGTGTCAAGTGTCAAGTGAATTGTAGCGAAAGCGAGTAATACAAACGTCACTTTCCATTGTTGACTCCCTACAAGTACTTACATGAGGTAAAGGCGATCTAACAATTTTAGGCGTGTTTTTTGGGGCAGAGTCAGACACAATCTAAACACAAGAAGGTAAGGATTTCCAAGTCTATATAGATTCGATTTTGTGTCATACATTGATATAGCTTACTTTCGGTATATTTTATTGCAGACGAGGCATTTGAAAAGCAGAAGAAAGCATTCGAAACAGCTGAAATTCTCGGTACACTTGCACTCACCAGAAGAGAGTCTCAGTCTCAACGACCTACCATATAGTGAATACCTATAAACTATGTGCATGCCTTGCATGTACCAAACCATTTTTTCCTCATGAATGCTTGCATTACATGTTGTATAGTACATACTTACAATGCTTCACACAGTTGCTCAGCAAGCAACATCATCACCTTTTTTAGTTTCATTGAATGCCTAAGGTTTAGTCATAAGAATACGCTGCAAAAATACGAGTATTATATGGAGCTCATCTTCGTATAAAAGAAGGGAGTTTAGTTAGAAAAAGGGAACAAGTCGACAACCATAATAATATGAAGTCGGTGTAGCGCCAGCAACTAGTTTATCCTGACTCTTCCATGCTATTCCACATACATGCCCACCACGACTAGTTACTCAAAGCTCTTCTCTATTCTCTACTGGTCTGATTCATGCAAAAGACCGTATGGGAAGACAACTTGGTTGGGTGTAAAATGTATATCCTTACATTATAAGTACTCAATATATGGAGCTCTTTGTATATATATATTTGAGTAAAAGCACATAATGAACATGTCTCATATAATGTAATGTATGGATGAATAGACTGTTTATTATATTTATTCGAGAAGTTGGCCAACCTTTCCCTCGTGTGACTTGACTGTGCTTTTCTCAATGTATTTTGTGTGGTTGCTTTTATGTATGTGTAGTAGTAAGTAGTAAGTCGAGTGCACGAAAAGTAAGTACGCACACTATGAATAAAAATGAAAACTGGGAGAGCCCCAGTAGTAGTCTGAAAATATAAAGGATTCGATGATGTTTGTGTGCAAATCACGAAGGGTTTTAGGTGGGTGAAAATCTTATTTTGACTTTCTTGTTTTGATTTTTATTGAAACAGCAATAAGGTGACAATGTCCTATCAATGCGTCGAAGGATCTATCACCAAAGACTGTGTTTCCGGTGTACTTAATATCGCGTTTCAAAGTTGATAGACAAGAAAGAATCGTCAGTTTACACTTGCCTACTCTGCCCAAGAGCAATTTTTACATTTCATAAAAAATACCATGCAAACTTCATCAGTGCTTGTTACGAAAGTTGAGTTTAGTTAGTTAGTCATTGGCTTTGTCATCAAATCGCTGTTTTCGTCGGTTCAGTACATCTTCCTTGCTAAAACTTCAAATTCAAGAATAATACTCACGGATACCTTACAGATAGTACCAATGAAGTTCATTTTGAACCAATTACGGCTGAAATCTACCATTGTACCTGAGGAGTAAAGGTAGGTTAAGATTATTTTATTAACTATTATCTACGGTATGTAGTATGGTATATGAATGGGCTGTGCTCTACATACAAGCGTGCTTTAGCAAACTTGTTTGATTGTTTGGGTAGGCTGATCCGGCTAATCTTTTGTAGATTAAGCAAGTGGTCTTTAAATCTTTGGTTAAGCGGTTGACAGCCAGTAATGTGGTTAAAAGGTCTTAAGGATTTTGCGAACTGTTGACAGAAGAGCTATAATGTGCTGCACTTATTTTTAAC